>VYZM01004184.1:195725-240872 GCA_013398915.1 Dromas ardeola
GGGCCCTGTGCACCGCGGCGCGCCCGCGGGGCTCGCACACGCCAGGCCCCAGTCCCCGCTTACGCACCCACAGCGCCATGAGTACTTACTGCCTTGTGAGGCTCCTTCACCTGAGGCAGCTTCAGTGTCTGCAAAGAGAAAGAGCTGCACTTAGATCTGACGGCCAACTCTGCCCCGCGTCCGACCTCGGCCGGCCATGTTCCTCACTCGCTCACTTGCTCTCCTCAGGCCGCAGCTCCTCTCCGCCATGGCGGCCCGCAATACCCAGCACAGAGCACCTCCCCGGAGCGGCTGTCCCATGCCAGGCGCGGGCTCCCTCGGCGGGATGGCGCAGCTGCCGACAGAGCGGGCTGTGAAAGGCTGGCGGCCCTCAGCGGGGCTGGGCTGCAGGGCCGAAGCGGGCCACCTCAGCGGCTGGTTGTTAGAACGCAGCTGCCTTTGGAAGAGCCTCCATCACCCGGGCTCTTGTTCCCCTGGATTCCAAACGGGATGGCTAGACCTGCACACCAGGAGCCTGCGCAGGGGAGCCTTGGGGGGCTCCGGAGAGGCGTGGGGTGCCAGGACTGCCCGCCAGCATGGCTGGGAGCGGCCGCCCCCGGCTCTGCCCAGGGAGTCCCCCGCCATCACCCTCCTCGCCTCAGGCCGGCTGCTGCCCTGCCTCCTGGCGGAGAGGCCCTGCCGAGGTGTGCACAGGCCGGACCGACGCACCCCAACGGTCCCACCGTCATCAGTGGAGCTCATAATGATGCATTTCCTAATTTCTACTGAGGTTTGTTGAAATTGCTCATGTGCTTAATTCCGGGGCAAGTGCTGTTAACCCAGGAAAGCAAACAGGGAACAGGTCACCCCGCTCAGCCTCCCATGGCGTGTCTCCCCTCCACAGCCAGCCATGGCACAGCCTCTACCAGAGATCGGCCACGAGAATCCCCCCCGGGGCTACTCTATCCTGGTCTTAATGAAGGGACATGAGGAAAGGTGGGAGGAAAAGCTCCCTCCACTGTAACACGTGGGACAGCAAGAAGCACACAGCAAAGACCGCATTCAAGCCCAAAATGAATGCAATGCGCAAAGCTGCAAGCTGGAAAAGAAAACCCAGTGTTACAAGTCAAGGATCATAAATGATTTGGATTTCCAAGCCATTTTGAAGTGTTTCATATTCATCCTAAATTGCATATACTGTATGTCACATTATCTAATAACATAACTACGTTTCAAAATATTCCGTATGTCTCTTGGAATCACGCTCGCATTGCTCTGAAAACCACAGCTGTGGAATGTCACAGCATTTTTGAATTTAAAATTTGCAACCTTAAGTAATGAACACTGTTTGCATTTAATTTCCTTATTTCTTACAAATAATAAAAACAAATGATTGTGGGTCTGTGAATTTGTACATTTCTACTTGATTAACCTGCCTGATTAGATCACTTTTCTATGCAACGTTATTAATTTGGCACAACTTCATAAACTGAGGGGCCAGATCACAAACCCTCGGTATCATATGCAAAACCTCGACAGTCAAACCCCTGTATTTTTCCACAGCTGCTACTTGTTTGAATTACCACCTATCACTCAAGGAAAAAGCTAGCTGTGGCACAATGGAGTTCCGCAAAATGCCGTCCTGGCATTCACATACAACGGCATAAATAAACCATAAAAGCTATGTACTATGCATGCACCAGGCCATTTCTGTCATTTAAACAGCTTTAAAAAGTACCTCAGTCAAACTTAACAAGAATGGAGCAACACACAAAGGCTTAAGGAGCAGCCATTTCTGAACTGTGTTAAGAAATGTTGTTACTCTTAGTCATCAGGCAGACTAAAGTCTTCATGAATTAAAAAAAAAAAACTAAAAATCCCCTAACAGCCCACTCTAAATCACCTTTGGGCTGAGACCAAGTAATTACAGCTTCAAAACAAAACACCAATTTCTGAGAAAGCTGCAAAAGTAAGTGAGAGTAGGGAGGTCGGCAAGAAAGCTGGACAATAGGCAAGTTAACTCCTGTGTCTCAAGTAACTTTCTGCATCTCCTATAAAATTCTGCTACAGACCGGGAAATGTACACAGTAACAAACGGATGCTTGGGATGCAGCACAGAGGGCAAAGCCCCCCCCCAAATCCTAGAATTTTTCAGTGGCAGATAATCACACAAATGAAACCCAACTTTCTTCAGCTCAGAAACCCCATCTCTCCTCAGCAATGGTTATTTCGCTATTAATTTTCATCTTCTCACCTCAAAATTGCTGCAGCCACAGAACTGCTCGAACTCAGACTCCAAAAATGTGCACTTTGGAAAAACTCATTTTTCCATATTCACGGTTTGAACGAGTCATCTTCCTTTTCATATTTTTGGAATAGAGCAGAACCCATTCTTGGAAAATATTAATCCAAAATTTTGAAAGCTTTGAGAAGTTTTTTTAAACAATTGGTTAAACTAGAAACTTTGCCTGAAGAGAACAATCCCACTCTAATGCATTCAGCACCCATTCTGGCGATGGCAGACGGGCCCCTGGGCTGGCACACCCCCGCGGGAGGCTATCGCAGAGCTGGTCGGTTCAGAGGGAGGCAATGCAGCAACTAAAGATGTAAATAAGTAATAAAAAAACCCCAACTTGAGCAAAATCATCATTCAGCCCAGAAAACCTTATCTGGAAACAGAGAACTTCCACCAATTATTAGGACGGAGGCGATATATCCTGCGAGGGTTAAACTGCAGCCTTGCTATTTTCTTTCATTTGCTTTCTGAAGAATTCTCCTTTGGGTAAAAATCTCCCTTGCTTGGCCTCAGCCCAGAGGTTTTTAAATTTACTTTCCAAAAGTCTAATAAAGTAATTTCAGCCATTTTTTTTTTATGAGTTATCTAAAAGTGAAATAATTTTCCTGACTCAAAACATGCAGATGTTTTGCTGCTTGTGTTGCTTAAATACAACCAAACGTACAAAACAAAACTTTCTAGCTGACTAACTCCTGAAGGGAATCCAAACCTTTTAATGACTTGAAAAAACCCCACACAGCTCAACAAAAAGCACTGTCAGCCACACATTTTGAAGGCCTGGGCTGCATGTAGGCGAAGCAGTAAGGTTCGTCCGCGCTGATGGCTGGGACGAGCCTTCCGTCGCCACCAGGAACGCGCAGCCTTTCTGCCCCCCCCGGGCTCCAGCAGCTCGGCAGGAGGAAGGAGCCGCGGTCCTGCAGGGCTGCACAACAGCTCACAAAGGAGCCTTTCAGCTCCACAGCATCACTTTTTTTTTTTTGTTGGGTTTCTTTTTTATTTCATTTGCGCGTTTCGGGGAGGCGAAGGGGAAGGAACGCAACCGTTGCATTTCTTCCTTGACAAAACGCAGTGAGTAAACTTCTTACCTACGTTTCTGATTCTTTGCAGAACCCTTTACACGGGGTTTTCCGTGCCTGCATCTCGGCTTTCAGAGCAAATCAGCAAGGGAGCTTTGCCCCTGCGAGGCAACACGTCTTCAACAAGAGCTGCCTCAACCCTCTGCACTTGCAAACTGCCAGGTGATCAACTGCTCCCTGAAATTCTCCAGCCAACGCTGAGCACCACAGAGAAGGCTCAAGAAACTAAGAAAATGACCCATTTTCCAATAAGAAACCACCTGCTCCTGAAGGCAGACAAGAAAAAAACATCAGCTTCTCTGCCACGGAGCTCCAGAGAGGAGGCAGGTGCAGATTTAAAAAACAATCTAGGAAATTTCTCCCAAAAGCGATCATTACAAAGAAAAATGTAATTTTTAACCTTTAGAGATCTTGCCAGTGTGAAAGTCTTAATGTGGAACTGAACAGCTCAAAGGGTGAGAAGAAATTTAAGTTTTGCACAGGGCAAAACAAAGGACTGACGAGTAAGGACTGACTGCAACAGTCAAGAGGGCAACAGAGCTCCCACCTGCGCTGGCCACGAGCCAGAAGCCCCCAGCTTATCTGCTGCAGCTCCAAACTGGACACCGAGATGCACAAAAACCAGCTTAGAAATAACCCCGTTCAAAGCAAGGACAACTTGGGACCTCCGAACCTCCTGACCCGGGGACAGAAGTTGGGTCACTGAACAGTGACAGTGGAGCTGTCTAAACAGATGGGGTTTTCAGTGGTTTTGCCCCGGAGATCCAAACCAGATCAACACAATTACTATCTGCTCCCCCTTTTGCATCACCAGCACTGTCCATCTGCAGGACCAACCCACAGCTTGGCCAAGGACCATCAGTGCCACAGGAACCACACAAGAAAGCAAAAACCAGAGGGCTATTCAAGGGCAAGGGGTGTATCCTTCAGCAAATCACAAAAATCGGGTATTTCTGCTTGAATGCCCAAAAAGCCCTGGAAGAAAGCACCTAAAGAGAAGAAAAAGGGGCCTGAGTTTGCTCTAGCTACTCCCGATGCGGAGCTCTGGTGAGTTTATCCAGGATCAGTCAAACCTTCAGGACAAGGCAGATGTTACGTGACTGATGGGCGGCCCAGACCTCGGGGAAACCGTGGCTGACGCTCGGAAAAAGCATCAGGCACAGAGGGACTGGCAGGTCCTGCCACTGCAGTACGGCTCCTTCCTTGCCCAGCCAAAAAGAAATGACTAAAAGATTCAGGATCTGAGTTTCTGGCAGCTGATAATTGCACGTAATATGCCAAGGGAGCTCAATTCTCAGTGCTTCAAGGACAAGCAGGGCTAGGAGAGCTGCCTTCCAGTGCCCTGGGGTTTCATCCAAGGCACAGACTGAAGATACGCATGGAGAACATGGGAAGCGCAGAATCCCATCCTCAGCGCACGTCTAACCACCATGGTATCTCCCGTTTGGTATGATAGTGCGATACCAGCCTTCTTCTATATGTATCTACCAGATATTTCTATATGAAAACTTAGATACGAGTGGCAATAAAAGCAGCATTCGCAAAGACTTTTCAGTCCTGCAGCCTTACGCTATTTCCACCACTGTTACTGGTACAGTCCCATGTACGATTCTCATGGGCTAATACCAGACAGGGCCTTCCTCCATATAATCCTTGCTTTTTTTTTTCCTAACTATACATTACACGCACATACACAGGCATGTTGTTTCTCTGCAGACAGGTACACTTCCCCCCTGCTCTACCTGCCAGCTCAGGTTCTGTTTCTGGGAGAATCACATTTACAGAGTTGCATCGAGTTTTCAGTTTGATTTCTTGTGAGGAGTGTACATGAATAAATATCTCATTTGGTTTTTATTGTCTTAAGGCAATTCAAATGCACTTTAAATGTTACAACTACATGCATCAATTTACAGAAACATAGACCAAGCTTTTTAAGTTTCACATCTATAAATTGTGCTTCTCCACCGCTGATGTGAAAATTACTAATAAATTTCCACATTCAAATTTTGAAAATCTCCATCTTCTATAGCTACACATTAAAAATGCTTTGGAAGCAAAAGGTAAAGTCATGTGTTCACTGGGTTCATGACAAAACTATGGATATCAATGGTACGTGTGTATGTTGATGCATCCACACCATTTAGCGTATAGCTTGATTTCATGATCAAAATATAAATAAATGTATAAATACAAACCAGTTGGATCACACATTAGGAGGTGACCTCCTGCTAATATAGCTCCTAAAATTCCAGCTGAATTAAAGATCCCATAGTGCTTTGGGGAAGAGAAGTAAAATAAAAGCAATCCTTGTCCTTAATCTAAATACTGCAATTATCATTGCAAAATTATTGCAGTGTTGTGATGCAAGAGTAAAGCATTCTGCATGTCAGCAAATAACTGCTGCTCACTATTATTTTAGGGAATTTTTTTCTTAAACTGCAGCTACTTTGTAGTTACATTTAAAGGACTTTTAGGAATTTGTTGGCATTTAGAAAGGAATACCAGCATCAAAAAACAATTCTGCATGTATCTAAGGATACAGAAGCAGCTCTGTGATGTTAAACAGCACATGAGAAATGAGCAACCGTGCAATTAAAGGATGTATTATGAGACTGTGAAAAACTCCGAGGAGTTAAGGATGCATGTTCACTTTTCAGCTCTGCATTAGCTGACTTCTGAGAGTTTACACATTTGAAATTTAACATTGCATTATCCTTCATTCTTCCTGGATTTTCAAATTTTTCACTGGGAGTTTCCTTGATGCTCCTTTAGACATTGCAGTCAATCATTTTACTGAAGACCACGTGTGCTGACACTGCTGGTTACAACTGAGGAGCTACAGCAGATGCTCCTACAAGCCTGACACCAGCCTTCGTGCTCAACTCCAGTGAAAGAAAATAAAATCACTGAAAGGCTCATGAGATAGTTTCAAGTCCCTGTTCTTCTGTTATTTCAGATATGTATTTCTCCAAATTATACAAACTACGCTAATTGTACAAAACACCGAGCAAAACTTTCACATTTCTGCAATTAAGTAACATCGAATTGGCTGAACTTACAGAAAATTCAAATAAAGTCACTCCTGACTACGCAGGAGGTATTTCATACAAACAGTACATTTAGAAAGTGACCTCAGCCAACAGCAGGGACACGGGGGTGGGTCCAAGTTAACATTTTAAGATAAAAACACAGCAGTATAGCAATGCCAGTACCTGCCTTGATACCCTCCCATCCTGGCTTAACAGGGATGAACTGGAACCCCCAGCGGGGGGGGAACATGGGACATCTCAGGGAGCCGCCTGCCCCTGTGGCGGTAACTCCGCTGCTGGATCGTGCTATCGTTTGCCAGCAGAAACTTTCAGATTTGCAGCTCTCCCAATGCACAGCGATGTCCCCCGAGAGCCCCGGGCAGTAAATACTGCACCGAAAGCAAGAGCCGCTCTCGACCTCAGAAGAAATATTGCTGCGGTAGAGAGCCACAAAGCTTAGCCAGCCCCAGCATTTATCCTGTGAACGGGCCACCCGAAAGAAGCGGTACTGATGAACAGAGAAGCAGCAGAGCACTCTAGACCTTCCCCAAAATAGTCCCCGAGCCTGAATGGTACCCCAGGATTCCCAAAGATTTGAGCAGGAGTGAGATACCTCTGTGCGCTCGCACATGGGTCTGGAAACAGTTGTAATACTTGTATTTCTTCCCACATATTCCACACTCGTAAGACCCTGAAAAACAAGACAGAAAAGTATACATCACCATATTAGATCAGGAAAAACAGCCTCACCACATACATATCCATAAACTGGGGACAAAAGAATGCAGTTTGCAGCAAAGTAATTTTTGGAAGATTCATAGAGATAAATGAAGGAAATCACTATCCCAGACTCAATCCTTTTTTCAGCCTTATTTAAGATTCCTTGGCATATTACCCTGAACTTACATTTTCAGTAGATCTTTATAACTTCGCGAACATGAAAGGGCCACTCTCAAAATAGCCTGACTTATAATTTTATAATAATGACTAATATTTCCTATGGACAGAAATAACCTTGAATTACTTTTCAGTAAGTTCCTAGTATATGGGAAAAAAAGCTTTTCAACTGAAAAAAGAAGGCAATATGTTATCTTGAGGCAAGGAGTTTTCAAAATTTCTCAAGAAATGCACAATGTACAAATTTCTCAAGAAACCCACAGAGATTTGGTAAATATCCACCCAGAGGAAACCAAATAGATACAAATAGAACTTTTGACCTTTTTAAGGAAAAGCACATGACCACAGTAGTCTCTCTTCTCAATTTGTGTCTCTAATTCCAGAAAACACACATCTGCAAACAGTCATTTGAAATGAAACCAGAGAAACAGAGCTGGGAGAATCATTTGTAATGATGAAATTATGCAATGAATTTAGCCTCTTCCGTTTATTGGACAGGCAGACAGAAATTTCCTTAGATTTGTTATTTAAGTTGATTCAACCTTTCCCCCCCTACCACCCCAAGTTCGTGAACAGGCTATAAATTCACCTTTCAAGTTCTCACTGGCAAAATGTATTGCATTTCTTAGCTGTCCATCAGCAGTAACTGCGATCCTACCTGTGCCCTTCAGCAGGGCGAGAGCAGCGCTTACTGGAAGAGGAGGTGGGAGAAAAAAGGGCTGAACGTTATTTTGTGTGAACGAAGCATTCCATTTCCACGGACGCTTCCTCACACAATCTTTTTCTGACCATGCAAAACAGTAAACCTCAGGGACGAACCACAAACAAGAACAAAACATTCACACAAACACATCCAAATAAGTATTCCCCAACATCGTTTTACAGCAATACTCACCTGGCGCTACTCAAAGTGAGCTCTTCCCAGGAACAAAACCAACCGTGGTTTTTTTAACACACTATACCCATGGGTTTTTTTTCCCTTCCCATGCTGTATTTCTTACCGCTTGGGAAGACAACAACCCTTCCAGTTCTTAACAGCGCTGAATTCCCTGCCCGTCACTGTTAGCATCACTTGGGACTGTCTTTTGATCTTGGGAGGCTACTTTGTCATTGGTGCTGAACAAGGCAATTCGCTACAGTCCGATACACAAGAGTAGGCATCTGAAAAAATACTCTAAAATACTGATATTCTAGTCAGTTGACTATGTCTGATCTGCTCCATAGCCTTTTAAATATTGTAGCTAATCGTATTTTACATATAGATATACATATATGGGACAGTCATCACCCGTGGTCACTCTATACAGGCTTTTCTAAGTGAAATCTGGATATCAGCAAGTCGGCAGCATCTGCCAGCCCTCATTTTCCATGCTCCAGGATGATTATATTCATCGCCAACCTCCAAAATTCTTTCCTGAACACTATTGCAGCTGGAGCCCCAAAGCAGCATGGCCAGAAGACAAGCACGCTCCCCATCACTTGGGCCCTACCAGCACTAACCCTGGGCAGCAGCCGAGGTTCAGGTACGACCACCAAAATGCTGCTGCCCCCACCCACACGCCAAACGAGCGCTGCGTGCACAGAGCACTGGGAAAACAGGTTAAAAATAGTGGAGAACTCTAAGGTGAGGTTTTTTTCCCATTTTTCTTGTGTTTCCCCCTTCCTCTGGAGATAGTCTATGGCACATAAAGGCATTTGGTTGTGCCGAAGTTCTTCAAGAAGACTATAACCTGTCCAAGTAACTGCATAGTGCCTTCCCTCTCCAATACGAAACCCAAGGGGTGCTGCAGCCCTCAGGCGAGGGGTTGTGCCTGGAAAGCCAGGGCAGGAACCGAAGGGACCGGTGTGTCCCACGGTAAGTGCTGTTGTGCAGATGTCCTGAAGCACCCAGGTCTCAAATGCAACCTGGGGAAGGCTGGAGTTACCTTCTTCGAGGCAAGTACCTCTCCCCACCTCCTACGCGCGGCAGTAGAGCACTGCCCCAGGAGACGGCAAGGTTGCGGAGGGTGGAAGGGAGGTGCGTTACACCTACAAGACAGCTGGAGAGGGACTTTTTACAAGGGCACGTAGTGATAGGACGAGGGGTAATGGCTTCAAACTGGAAGAGGAGAGATTTAGATGAGGTCTCAGGAAGAAATTTTTCACTCTTGAGGGCGGTGAGCCCCTGGCCCAGGTTGCCCAGAGAAGCTGTGGCTGCCCCATCCCTGGAGGGGTTCAAGGCCAGGTTGGACGGGGCTTGGGGCAACCTGGGCTGGTGGGAGGTGTCCCTGCCCAGGGCAGGGGGTGGCACTGGGTGGGCTTTAAGGTCCCTTCCAACCCGAACCATTCTATGATTCTATGACACACATCTAAAGTCCTGCAGGCACTGAGAGACAACTCAACAGCCACAACTGTGTACTCCGCACACCATGACTTGGGGGGAAAAGGCACAGATATTTGAGAAAGGAGGAATGACCTGCCACAATAAATGTGTTGTTAGAGTGGAAGAAAGATGAAGTGGGGAAAAACGAGACATTGCTACGTGTCAAGGCCTTACAAAGAACATGCCCATGTTGTCTTGGACACTGACACCGTGGTCATGGTTTATCTCGGACTTAGTCCACATCAGGATGTGTCACGCGGGTTAAAGCTGTGTATAGTAGGAGGGGAGATGGGAAAGGTTTTTGGTTAGTTGGTGCATTCAGTTTTGCCAGGCTTTTCCTGAGCCTCGCAGCTGGAATTTGGGCAACACACCCGCTGCATCTGGAGCTTTCCCTTGCTCCCTGATCCCTGGTTAGACTTTCACACCCTTCCATCACATACCGGACGTGTATCTCAATGCATGGTCAAAAATCCAGGTCCCTGAATATCGATTTCGTGTATATCCAACGGGAGAGCCATGTTCCACTGCTTTTCCATCTAAATTGTGCAAAAAAAAAAACCAGAAAAGAGCCCTTAAAGTGGATGCATTTCCAAAGAATAACGATGGCTGAAACCTATTAAAAATTTCCAAGACCCATCTGTCCCTGTGGTTTGCTAACAAAATGCCAGAGGTCACACAGAGTTTCTTAAGGCTTGTGCAGCCCTATCTTACTTGGTGTTAACTACGGAGAATCCAAAGCGCTCTTGAATTACGTGTGCTGAGCAGCTCAGCACCCGAGACATCTGCATTACGGCGTGAGTCAAGCATGTGCGTGTTAGACTGACAGTCCCAAAGCAGAAGGATTCACTCTTCACTTTGTCTCAGAAACGTTTCTGATTTAATGCATTACTTGAAAAATCCTCTCCAAAATGTTTCTTGTAAAGTACGGACCAGATTGAGAGTCTTGTGTAAAACTTCTCATGATCAACTCGCAGATAACTCCATCCTCCAAAAGACAAATACTGACCTGATGGTATTCCCAACATCAGAAAATGACCCACTTCAGCCAAATAGTCTCTCCCCCTTTCTCTTGATTTACAACACAAGTGGCATTTTCTTTTCCTTTCCTTTCTAGAGAACTTCCTGGTGGACTCCTCTGCCTTTCTGCCCCGACGGCCCTGTCCTGAGAAATGTTCACGTCGTGGAGCTCTTCAAATGACCCTGGCCCAAGGCCAGCACGTGAAGCTAGCAAGAAAAAAAGAAGAACAGAAGAGGAAATACTGCATCTCGGAGCTGTGCAGTGCCAGAAGCACACCACCGGAGGCAGGGAGAGCCGGCGGTACCAGGGGGGACAGGTGGGTGGATGGGGCGGAGCGTGGGGTCCACAGACGCAGTTACCAGTCTGCTGCTGACCGGACCTCGGGTTAGAGCCAACCTCTCCGTTGGTTTTCTTTGCGTGGGATGCCCAAAGTGGGACCCCACAGAGCTTGTAAGACTTCTGTGGAAAAGCGGATGAAAGGGAAATGGTCCAAACCCACAAACATCAGCACCTGCTCTTCGGCTGAAGGGCTGCAGCCACTGCCAGCACCCATCCCGCTTCCCTGCACCCGCTCTCGTCCATCGCAGGGTTTGGGCTGCTCCAAACGGATGGAAAAAGGGTCTGGAGTAGTCCAAAGTGCAGGGAGAGACACGTGAACATGTAACCAAACAGGTGGCAGCAAACACAAGGCCTAATTTGATGAAAATGCTACAAGCGAATAGCAGCAACTGAGCTGGGAATCCCTGTTATAAATTGCTCCAAGTGACAACTAAAAATATAAATATAGCATGCTCCTGCAGGAGATGTGTGACTCAGGGAAGAGACATAAATCTTCTAATGTGAATTTCAGCCAAGTCCCAAAGCTAAGCGCCGCAGGAAAGCTGTCTGTCACTTGGAGCCACGTGTGCCCTGAAGCCTTCAGCGCTGCGGCCCCGGCTCAGACAACACATCCCCGTTTAACTGGCTGTCCCCAGCACACCACGGAAGGCAACAGTCTGGGGGTCGGCACTTCCACGTGAAGGAGAGGGATTCATTTACTCCCGCTTCACCACTTCATCCTGCATCATGAATTACTACGACTTTCAACACCTCCAATCTCAGCTTCCCTGATGAAGGTGAATAAAACTCTACCAAAGCCTTGCCTTTCTGCACGGCCGAAGTGATATAGATACAGGACTACCGTATCACATCACGAGAAACGGCTTCAGGGAGAAAAACCCCTGGAAGTACCGGTGAGCAGCAGCAGAGAACATGAAGCCTTTGCTCCGGAGGTAGGAGGCACCGGCGTCTTCAGCTGTTCACAATCTTGGGCTGTTCCAGAGCAGCAGCCAAAATGGCCAGGGAAGCAGCAGGCGCGGGACGTTTCTGGTGCGAGTTACACAGATGTCTGCAGCGATGGAAATAGTGCCTGTCTGTGGTTTCTGCGGGGGGATGGAGGGGACCAGAAGAATTGACTGGGAGCCAGTTCAAAAAACCACAAGGAACTGATATCTGGGCACCACGGTCGGTCCACACAGAGCACAGTATTTGGTGGCCAAACAGAAAAGTTATTCAGAGCCACCTCCCCAACAAACAAGAGTTATGTGAATGGTGGATGAATAGGGGCACTTACAGGGCTCTTTTCACAAAGGAATCGGCCGCCAACTGCCAATCGCCTCAGGACCAAGTTGCCTTTAAAGAAACCCAGCGCAAGGCTATAAAATAACAAATATGATGCACATTTTTCATTTGAAAAGGCCCTTCCAGATAGAAGTTCTCCAGTTTACTTTCTACAGCTTTCAACCTCCGCTTGTTAAGTAGTAAATAACTCTCTGTCCCTCTCCCCACAGTGCCTATGCATTGAATAGTGTCCCCTGTCACTCTAGCCTGTCCCCAAAGTTCTCAGTAGGTACAACATGTTGCTGTACATCCAAGTTAGCCAACAGCAAAAGCCCGTTCCCCGCTCTGCACAACACCATAGTCAACTCAGGGGACATCATCTGCAGAGCAGCTGCTGCTGCCCAGACAGAAGCCATGGGGGAACAGGGTCCTACATGTGGGTCCCGAGCTGCAGATGCTTTCAAAGGCAGGTGGCCATGGCTGAAGGAGAAGGTCCTTTGCATCCCATCAGTGGTCATCTCTCCACCCATCCCTCCCGGGGCGCCAGGGACACCTCTGCGTTTCAGGGTTACCCATGCAGTGACCAACCTCTCAAGAGCTGTGTGGGCACAAAAGCTCTAAATACACACAGAGTATTTCCTCCAAATTGTAAGATCTTTAAGTTGGAAACAGTTATGGACTTCTTTGGCTTTCCCTAGATGTTTTGACCCTGCGTAAGTGGCAGTGACCTCCAACTCTGCCATTCTAAGTGGTTGTCCTACTGGACAACGATGCTCCCAATACAGTCACCAGCTAATGACACCCTCCAGAGTTTTCTTTCCAACAGCATGGACAATGATCAATCAAAACCCAGGAGAAAAATCTAACATCAACAGCTCTTTTCTCTCCTCCTGCAAGACAAACCAACCCCAACAGCAACACTGTGCAGCTCAAATTAGCTTTCTCTTGAGTGCCTCAGAGGAAACATGGGTCCAACTGCTCTTTCTACATCAGCAACTGCCTTTGGCTCTCAAAGGTCATTGCTGGGACCTGCTCCATGTCAGAACCAACAGAGGAGTCCCTTTAGTAAGAGCAGTGCCTCTCCATGATCCTGCAGAAAGCCCTTTCCTTGGAGCAGGAGGAGAGGACAGTCTTGATGTTCACAGAAACAAAGAAAAAGCTTCTCATCACAGTTCTGGGTGGGGTGGGATAGGCAGTACTATCTTGGAAGTGGCACACCACAGCCACCCAGAAGTCAAAATTATTCCCACAATGTTACTAGCAATCAGAAAAACAAACAAACAGCAACCTGTAAAACCTGTTTTTGAGCTAAATGTAATTATTCACAGAAAGCGGCCGCTTTCCTCAAAGCATTTCAACTTTTTCTCAGGCCTTCCTCCTGATTGCCTCCTCATCTGCGCCCAAAACACCTACCCCCAGCTCTGGGTTCACCGTGAATTTTGCACATGACTGACGGGCAAGTCATTTAAGACGTCAAAAGAAGATAATAAGCTTTTCCTTACAGTTGCCCTGATCTTGGTTGAGTCTTTAGGGGTGACCAGATGCAAACAGATAGCAAAAGTTAAAGAAGGTCAATAATCCCAAGCCAGGACCCTGAGGTTGATGTGCACCCTAGCTCTGGTCCTGCCGGCAGAACCGAGCTTCCAGGAATGGCTCTCTGGAGCTTCGTTCCTCTCCCCAGTACCAGGGACTCAGGGAACCAACTGATGGGGCAGGTTATCCCGCAGCTTACCGAGCGTCTGCTGGTTGCGGACCCCGCCTATGACCACGCAGATCTCCGCGGGCACGTCTCCCGGCCCATCTTTTATGTTCTTCTTGGAATCTTTGGTGTCATCCTGCCAGATCACCTCTTCGATATAGTCATCTGGTACCTCTGTTTTCACCTTCACCTCAGTCATCATTCCAGCCTCTTCACTGGGTGAGGACTGAGATGTCACCGAATCGGAGCCCTCTGCTTTTGGGCTCCGCGGGCTCCTCTTCAAACACTCCCTGAATGGGGAGAAAAGAGGAGAAAACATGAATCCTCATTGTCACGCGCTCACTTTCTAATCACTAGGACATAATCAAAGGTACTTTCTTGTAATGCAATTTATTTAAAATAAGTATGGGTAGGTATGCTTGTCTGTCATTAATTAAAATTTAACCAGACAAAAGTAATAAACCCATTTACTAGTAATGAAAATAACCTTAATAATCACAAACAATAGTAGCAGTCATAAACAGACCTGACCACTAACCAAGAGCACAGAATTTCACCTGGTTCCTGGCAGGTCAGGAGCACAACTCCATCAAATACTATGCCAAGAGTAGTCCACACATGCAAAAGAAAAGCCATATCCTCCTGAGATTTTTAATCTGGAGCTATCTCCACCCTAGTGCACTCCTCCATGGGTTAATCTACCATCGCACCCTCTCTTTTAACCCTTCAAAGCAACCTATCATCCTATGGTATTTGTATGGCCTTATTTAACATGTATGGTGATAAGCAAAGGGGATCATCTGTAGTATAATGATATTTAGGTAGACTATTACGTTATGGACAGATACAAATACCAAAGATGATTGGGGGGAGGGGGGGGAATGAGGAGTCCTGTCTATTAGAAGCAGATGAAGGAAATAGTATGTGTTTTCATCTTGGAAAGAAAAAGCTGGAACGTCAACAGAAAAAACAATCTAAATAAATAAATAAATATTCAAAACCCCTTAAGAGGAGGAAGGAAACTGGATCCCCCCAAAGCTGTAAAACAACATCAGCAAGTGCTACGGTGGCAAAAGGCAGAGGGAGTTTGGGCACGGCAGGTGAGGACCAGGTAACCGTCCAGAGGGTAGAACCTCTTCAAATGCACCACCCCACCACTTATTACAGAATCACAGGCTGGTGGGGTTGGCAGGGACCTCTGGAGATCATCTCCTCCAACCCCCTGCCAGAGCAGGGTCACCCAGAGCAGGTGGCACAGGAACGCGTCCAGGCGGGGTTTGAATGTCTCCAGAGACGGAGACTCCACCACCTCCCTGGGCAGCCTGTGCCAGGGCTCTGCCACCCTCACAGGAACGAAGTTCCTCCTCATGTTTAGGTGGAACTTGCTATGCTCAAGTTTGTGCCCGTTACCCCTTGTCCTGTCCCTGGGCACCACTGAAAAGAGCCTGGCCCCATCCTCCTGACACCCACCCTGTCAGTATTTATAAGCGTTGATAAGATCCCCCCTCAGCTGCCTTTTTTCCAGACTAAAACGACCCAAATCCCTCAGCCTTTCTTCATAAGAGAGGCATTCCAGTCCCCTCATCATCTTTACTGACTCCCTGTTTTTAATACTGGTTATTAATAAATTCCAACATGCAATGCAAAGATAAAATAATTGCTGGTTCAGCCTGTGCAGAAGTCAGAAGAACTAAATACATAACAATAGCTTAGACTATCCGAAAAACAGAGATTTTAAAGACTGTGACACATTTAGAGTCATGTAAACACTGTGAACGGCTGAAGGTGTTTGGAAACATTTTAAGCAGAAGTGATAGAAAAATTAAGTGAAAAATAGACTGAACTTACGGATGAGAGTCATGAGACCATACAACAGCGAAAGAGAAGGAAATCCCATTGCTTGGAACATCATATAAAGTCAGAACAAGGTATGAATGTTAGAAAACTGATACCTGCAATGGTTTCTTATAGGGGTTATGAAGCTGGTAGAGAAATCAGAACACTGCAACTGCCGGCAGAAGCGCCCAGCGGGTGATCGGGGAGGATGGAGACGAGAGGAGCAGATGAACGAAGAGAACAATCTTCTGCAATAATTACTGCACAACCTCCTACACCGACATGGAGTTGCTATTTCAAAATGGGTCAGTCACATCATATTGCCAGATATTTTATTATTCATCCCTCCATTCTCATTATGGAATGAAATGTACAATTAATAGCCCCTAAACAGCGAGAATTAGCCTTGACCTGCCTCCCCACTCATTGCCGTCCTCCTCACACACACTCCCCCCATGCTCCCAACATCATACAGCACTTTTACAAGTGAGAAAGATGAATTAAGACAGAGAAAATGTGGTTGAAAGCTGGACGTTCTTTATGGTAATATTATTGGATGCCCAAAAGGTCCATCAATCTCACCGACAGCGGTGCGGCTGAGCACCCGATCTAAAGCCAGGGGAAAGGCAGCACTGGGAGCTGAAGTGCAAAACATGTGGCAATCAGCAAAGGATGGGATTAATTGCAAATCAATCAAACCAAGGTGTGAAGCACAAAACACTGATAAAGGCAACAGAAGCGACAGGGTGGGGGGAAAAACAGTGGAGGAAGACCAAAAGCAAACCAGTACAATTCCCACTGTTCGGCAGAAAGGTGAAAGCAGCAAGTGAAAGGTGACTTTGTACCTAAAGGGAAGGGAAAATGCCTCAGTTATAGATGGTACAGAAACCTCTACTTGCCAATCCTGCACAAAACAGAAAAATCAATGCAGGAGCCAAGTCACGTGAAATTAAAAGCTAATACAACTAGCACTGAGACTAAGGATATGGCTTTCGGAGGAGACTATAAATTGGGTAAGAACCTAAGAGACCTTCTGACAGCACCCAGCTTTGCATTGCGTCCCATTGGGATAGAAACCAAAGCAGCAGGACGCGGCACGAAGCGAGCGATGGGCCACGAGCTGCAAGGCAAAACCCCGTCCTCAACGGGTATTGCTCCCGAGTAGGGGTATTTCCACAGGGAGCCTGAAGTGGTTACTGTGGGGCAGATTTATTCATGCTCTGACATTAAATTGAACATCACTGTTGCTAAAAACGATGGGTGACCCATGGAGAGTGAAAGGGGCATGAAGGCGAGCGAAGCCATCGCTCCCTACGCTGGCTCTGCCCAAACCCAGCAGCTGTAGCGTAGTCAAACGTGTCCAGGGTCGTGGGTGCACCCACGAAGAGTACCCATGGCGCTCAGCCGTGAACCCAGCAGGCAGGTCAGGCTGCAGCCACACAGAGCCACGCTCTGACCTAAAGGACTAAGACAATTTTCGGATGCACATGCCTATGATCGAACAAGGAGGAGGTGATTCTCTCCCTGTACGTGGTGAAGCCAGTCCCAGTGCAGATGGAAAGCCCTCGTTTTTAAAAGGTGATTAGAAAAGCTGGAGAGGGTTCAAAAAAGAGGCACTGAAATGTTTCGAGACTGGGAAAAGATATTTTATGGCTTTGCACGACCAAACAACTTCAATCTGTTTCTCATGCCAAAAGGAAGACTGAGAGATGATTTGATTGCAGCATATTATCATCTTCATGGGGAGAAAATACTGTCTTTCCTTAATTTGGCAGGGAAGAGCAGAGTACGAGCTCATCACTGGAAGCTGGAACCAGCTGAAATGAGGCAAAAAATATTAGCATGGATGGTGGTCCAGTGGAACAACTGTTTTCCAAAGGATGTGCTCAGGGAGAACGCATCTCTCAAAGTCTCAACAATATCTGTATCTGGACAGCCCCGGGTTACTGGGCTCCGTACAGATGTGCACTGGACAGAGATGGTGGCCTGAAGCTGTAGGAATATATAAATCATTAGACCAGACCGATAGACCCTCAAAAACGTTGTTCTTCACACTCGCTGACTTTCTAGATCCATCTCTGCCAAGAAAGTAACTTCCCGGCTGGGCTGTCTGCTCGTAGGTGGGACCTAAACCTGCAGATATGAATTAAAAGCAATGCGACTCCTCTGACACTGCCCCGCGTGTCCCACACCCGAGCAGGTACTCGGTGTATAGAAGGACACCAGCCCCAGATACTTGAGCAGCTGTCTTCTGAATGATTTCATGGCACAGAAGCCCTGACAGGAGCCTGCAGATCCTCTCAAAAACAAAATACGCAAAACCGTAAAAAACACAGAACCACTGGATTTTTACAACAATCTTAAGAATCACAGGATCACAGAATGGTTTGGGTTGGAAGGGACCTTAAAGCCCATCCAGTGCCACCCCCTGCCCTGGGCAGGGACACCTCCCACCAGCCCAGGTTGCTCCAAGCCCCATCCAACCTGGCCTTGAACCCCTCCAGGGATGGGGCAGCCACAGCTTCTCTGGGCAACCCGGGCCACTTCTTACAACAAACAGACACCTTCTCTGTCTTCTGACGCTTTCCAGGAGAGAAGAAAGCCGCAGCCAGCAGAGGTACCCAGGTTACAGAACGGGTACCGACGTGCCCACCGCGTGTGCTGGGGGGTGACCCCGCAGCCCCGGGGCTCCCCGTCTGGCACCGCAGCACCGCGCGAGGGCAGGCACTGCCCGCGGACCCAGCTCTGCACAGACCCACGGCCCGCCCAGATCCCAGGGAAAGAGCTCTAAGGTGCTGGAAAGGGAATAAATTATAAGCATTAAGATTTTTTTCACCAGATTATATGTAGCTATAAAAATAAAAATATATATATATGCATAAATGCATGTGTTTGTGTACGCACACACACATATATGGATGTATACATATAAGAAGGGCTGGTACTTGCATCTCTGGCAGCATCCCTTTGTCGCGCCCCGCTCCTACCCCTTTCTGCCACAGCAGCCCCGGGACGCCGTCTGCATCCTCTGCTGACACCCTGAGGTGCCAGTGTCTTATTGCACGGGCCAGATCCTGCTCCACAGCACCCAGGGCCCCGGCGTCCCCACTGCGTGAGCCAAAATGCAGGAAACGCCATCCTCGAACACAAACTTTGTTCTTAACCTGCACCAGGCTGGGAATCAGTCCCACACCACCCAAGAGCGGTTTTATCTATCTTTTTCATTGCCCTTTCAGTTAAGAAGGAAGAGCTGTGTTCTTATGTCACACTTATTATTTCACATTTCCCAGAGATTTTCTAGCCACTGTCAAGCTTTAGCCAACGTTCCACTGCAGACTCTCTCCAGTCCAATGTCCAGAGGAACACTATGGTTTTGCAAAATACCTTCAAATAAATGTCATCAAACAGCAATACAGACCCACCCTCTTTTCTTCTCCTCCGGGTGTGCTACGCCAGGGACGGAGGAGCCAGGAGACTCTGGTTACTTCACATGATGCATGAGAGGAGCATCACCAGCTGCTGACACCAGCAGGTGAAGGCAATGGACCCCTCCTACCTTCCCTGTAGGGGGAGAATATGCGCCTCATCCCTATCCTCACAGCCTCCAAAGCACCAATGGACAGATTACCCGGGAGAGCTTGTCTGGAGACTACAAAACAAGATCCTGACGGGCGATGGGATCAACTCTTTACTGGCCCTTGCCAGCAGTGACAGAGAAAGAGGTCCCCAGTGGCACAGCGACCATCACTCACACAGCGACTGTCCGGTGACGGTCCAACCTCTCATTCTGCTTGGACACCGCACCCATAAACCTCCCCAAGCATGAAGGCGGGTCCCTTTCCAGGCCAGGAGGTGCAGGGTTGGCAAGAGCTGCTGCTGCAGATGACAACAGACCCGACGGCGCAGCACTGAAACCCCCGGGACCGGGTCTGAGCTCTCGAAAAGCTCACTCATGTCTCTGCTGGGGGCTACATAGCTTTGGAGAGAGAAGGTGGCAGCAACGGTGGAAGACAGCTCTCCTAGCAAGAACTAGCATCATCCATGGAGGCCACTTTCTTCTGGTTCCACGTGAAATCCAGTTAGTGCTCCTGTCACTAGAGCAAAACTAGGATCAGTTGAGGCTTCTTGGGTCTGATGCTCGATTTGCTGAAGTGATGCTTTGTCGATCTGGGTATTATTGTCCCCAGGGTGCAGGGGTGAGCTGGGCTGAAGGAGTGATCCTCATGGGACAGCAGAGTTTGAAGCCTCTTGGTTTGGCTGGGGAAAAAGTACCAGCATCATGGAGCAAAATGGGAAAGAAAAGGAAATTACTGACCCTGGAAAACAGCAGAACCAGGTTTCACTTAGGAGACAGCATTCGCCACAGTCTCCATCAAGCACAGAATCAAGCCAGGAGGGAACACATGCGCTGACCCAAGAGAGGTGCCCCAGTAAAGCATCATTTCTTTACCACTTCCTTGGTCCTTGGATGTTGCACCCCTTGCAAGCCCATGACACTGCACTTCTAAGCAGCACAAAGAGCCTCCAACTCGAGATGAGGATAAAGCGGCAGCAGATCAGAACACACCACTTCTCCAGAAATTCCCCCCGAGAGCCACAGTGACAGAGAACATGCTGCCTGGTGGAGGGAAGAAATCGGGCCCCAGCACCACCATGTCCAGACCTGGTTCTGCCATTCCTCTCCTGCTTGCAGCACCGCCGGAGCTGATGCACAACTGCCAGAAAGGTGTCCAAAAGGATGAGTAAGAATAGCAGGGAAGCGTCAGTTCTGCAGATCCCAGGGCTGGAAGGAAGCCTTACTGGTTTTGGGAGGGGGCACACAGAGAGAAGTGGACTACGCAGTTTCCAGGATGTCAGCTAAGTCAAATATCAGTACTTTGTACTGGAAGCTGAATTACTCCCCAACACAACCGTGAGGTGACCATGTCTCCAAGCGCTGTGACCGCGGGGCACAGAGCTCACACTGTGCTACCCCAGAGATCAGCCCCATCTTCTGAATTCCTGCGGGCACTGCTGGGTAACACACTGGTACCAGTGATGTGGTCACAGCCTCCACTTGGTGGAGACAGCAGCGCACAGGAACTACAGGAGAACCTACCATGAGTCAGATCCCACTCCTGCAGCCATCCGTCTCCTGGTGGCTCTGAATGCAGTCCTCAGCCTCATGCCATCCCTCTTCTGGGTGAAACAATGCAATACTGCAGTGTTCAGGTGTGGCCGTCCAGGGATCAGCTGCAGTTCCCTCTGCAGGTCCAACCTGCATTTAATATCCATGGCGTGATGTTCCCTGGGAAGAGGACCTTCTTCAAACAAAGCACTGTTTGCACAGGGCAAAAACTTCTCAGAGAAATCAGAGCAGAGGTTAGCAGAGCGCACAGGCACATCTAGCTTGAACCCTACCTCTTTCCACAGGGTGCATCTAACTTCTCCGTGCCTTTGAGCTTTCCTGGGGAATACCAACCTCCTTTACTGTTTAATGTCTTGTCTTTACCGAGTTGTGGAGTTTGGGAATCCAAGAGGCTCTTCCTTGCCGGGGAGAGGAGGCAGAAGCCTTGGGATCACGCGCTGCTCACACCGTCACTCAATGGCGTGCCTGGTTGCTCCTACAAGTGAGGTACTGCTTCATTTTCCAGAACAGACTCTATGGATTTTAAACATTAAAGAGGCAAACAAACATTGCACTTGCATGTATCACTCCTGTGACTAAGTAGGCCACATAGCCAATTACTGTATTACCAGCTCTGCCATCTCACAATGCTCATTTCAACATTGCTGCCTGCTTTGATCATCAGACTTTCATCTTCCGATGACGTTACGGCCACTTTCATGTCAAATACGAGCATGTGAAGGCAGAAGAGATTTAAGGAGGCCTTGATGAAGACTCATCGTGGGGAACTGGAAAGGCAGGGGTAAAAATGGGTTCCTGAGCCCACTGAGGTACAGCTTCCTTTGGTCCTACACCCACGATAGTTCACGAAGGCTTTAGGACAGACGGATGATGCAGCAAGATAATATGGACAAATGACCGTGCAAGGGGTACAATTTTGGCTATGAAGCCGAGTAGCCTGGATGATGCCGCACTGGCACCAGTGCAAGGAGCAATGCAAGGGCAATGCAAGGAGCTCTTCCAGCTGGAAGGACTGAAGGCAACAGCTGACCGTTCGCACCCGTCTGCTCTGCAGGGCAACAGTCCACCCATGAAGCCTAGATCAGACATTAGGAAGAAGTTCTTTCCACTGAGGGTGGTGAGACACTGGCCCAGGTTGCCCAGAGAGGTGGTGGAGGCCCCATCCCTGGAGACATTCAAGGCCAGGCTGGATGAGGCTCTGAGCAACCTGATCTAGTTGAAGATGTCCCTGCTCACTGCAGGGGGGTTGGACTAGGTGGCCTTTAAGGGTCCCTTCCAGCCCAACACATTCTGTGATTCTATGAAGCCAGCGGACCTCCTTCCAGCCGGTTTCCGAGGAGAAACGATAAGGGGTGCAAACCGAAGAGCTGCAATATGGTGCCGTTTTCATCTTTGGAGAGCGTTTCTTTCTGGCTGTGATAAGCGGAACCAGCAATGACTGAAAGCAAATGGGGCCCGTCAGCTGCTGCAGCCAGAAGAAACTCGCGTTTGCAGTTTGCTTTTTCTGATCTGGAGTAGCATTCTCATAAATAATGAAAGTGACTAAAAGCTACTTAAAAAACACACACTCCTCCCTTATGAAAGAATGAGAAAAAACCCCAATTATAAAAGGACATTTCTTCCAGCTAGGAATAATTTGTCATGTAATTCTCTGAAGACAGCAACAGAAACATGCATGCTCTGTGCTCCCTTTTGAGTGATCTGTGATTGCATATGTACTCAGATGGCTTCTAATGAGGCTATTTTTATAGCACACATCCTGCTGAGCTTTTTGGGAGGGGCAAAGTGAGATCAGTGGAGAATCAGTCTTCAACGTCAGCTCCTGTGTATTTTTTCCCCAAAAGGAGAGGAAAAGGAAACAAATGTGGAGGAGGACATACCGCTCTGAATCAACACCTACAAACAAAGCTCTTCTGCCCCAGCAGCAAACATGTAGCATCTTCAGTTTTTTCCTGGACACCACTCAAGCTGGAAGAACCAGAGACATATCACTAATGCCTAGATGAGATCAGTGAAGGTGATACCCAGCTCCCCTTTGGCTGAGCATCCTGTGCCCATTTACACTACTGAAACCCACTCTTGTACGGTCCTGGGTGCGCTCTCCTGCTCTGCAGGACAAAAGAGGTTCAGAAGAGTGCAGTAACGAGGACCACGCAGTGGGCACCTGAAGGAACCTGCTTCGCAGAGCCCACCGGGACAATACCATCAGTATGATGTTACAACTTGTCTTCTTGAAACCAACGTGCAGCTGGCTTGTCCCATGCCAAATCACAAGGCTGTCAGAAAGGAAAGGAAGTAAAAAATGGGGGAGGCTGAAACCGGGCTCAATTTACAGATGTTTGCCATGGTTTTGAAAGAACCAGAAGGTTCCTGCCATGACTGGAGCTGAGGGATGTGGAATGGGCGGAACACATGTAAACGTACTCGCATTTTACATGGAGATGATGCAAGCAGAGACAGAAAAAGAAAGATGTAAATTTAAAATCTGTTTGTCTGATAAATTATTTGTGGTGGCCTTTCTACCCCCTCCCCAGAGCTCTCCTTTGTCCCCTGGAGCAGCCCAGCTGCGTGGGCACCGTGTCTCACACCAGGAGGAGGCAGGTGGAGCAGGTCAGGAAGAAGAGGAACCGCCTGGTGTCCTTCATCAGGGACATCTCTTTTGCAGAGATGTCTAGGCCTCTTTGCCTTTTACTAGGCAAAATATTTTCAAGTTCAAAGAGAGAAAAGACGGGAGCTATTTTTTCCAGTGTTACAGCTGAACACTTTGCTTCTAGTCTCCATGCCTCCATGCTCCAGCTTTCAGATCTTCCCTCGCAGACTTGAAAGCCAAAGAGACCAACGTACTCATCCAACCCAGCCTCCTCTGCCACAGCTCTCAGAGCCGTTCCTCTCTCAAAACCACACCTGCAGCTTCAGCCAGTGGCTCTTTTTACAGAGCCTGTCTTGATTTTGATGCGCAAAGTGCTCGAGTAACCATTACATTTCTGTGTCCCTCCTCTGAGTAATTATTTTCCAAAACAGGCACTGTACTTCCAGCGCGGACTGATGCCTCCAGCCACTGAGCCACCCTACACTTGGTTTGCTGGAAAAGAGATTCTGGTACCAGAAATCACCCCTCCACAGCAGGGAACCACCTCTTCTGCTGTCTCTTGAGTGAAGCAAAGCAAACACACTTCCTTAATGAATACTGTGTACACACTAAAATATGCCTTCTAATTCTTGACTCTTTCCATGAGCATTTGGGAGCCTGTCCACACTTCGAAGCATGGATGCCAGAGCAGGACAAAGTATGCCACCAGCACTCTGAATGACAGACATGGTGACAGCACACGCTGGTCCACGTGTCTAAAACCCAAATTTTCTCTTGCCCACAGAGTTGTACAAGGAGTTCATGGTCGCTCGTGTTCCACCAGATTTCAGTTCTCTTCAAAATTACCACTTTCCAAGATGCCACTGTACATTCTCCAAGCTTGGGGCTTAACCGCTGAAAGCAAACGTTACATGAAAAACCTGTTCACTCATTCTCTGAAGTTGTTTCGGAGAATGAGAACTCTTCCTCTATCAGTGGCTGAGGAGTGAAGACTTGTTGAAAAACAGAAAAAGAAGAAAAGCTGGTCAGAGCTTCAGGGCATCTTCCATGTGCAACATGCTCATGTGAACCTCATGCTTCAAGGACTTCAAGGTCACTGCTACGTTGCAAGTGTTACTTCAAATCTCTCTACTTGTTTTGTCCATGGTCCTATAGGCTCCATCCTTGGTTGTTTTTTCTTCACAAGGCTGGGGGATCCACCCTTTGCCATACGTGACTTTCTTGGCCACCTATAATCTGACCAAAATAAGCTGAAGCTAACCAGGATGAACGTGCAACTCTCAAAGGCTGTGAGCCCCATGCTCCAAATCAAGCAATTATTTGGGGCCATCACACTAATTTGGCATGCAAAGAAAATGCCTGAGAGAAGAGAAGAGGCCCAAACCCCTGTCCTTATCTGGCACATATTCAACTTTTCTGCTTTCTTCCCCTAAAATAAACAGAAATCAGAGCATGAGACCACATCCTTCTGCAGGCAGAATCATAACAGTAACTGCCATTTAGGTTTTCCTGGAAGAAATTTGCTCAATAAATACCAATACTGTTACGGAGTTCATAAATTTCAAAGGACCTAAAGGCTTTTTAGAAGAGAGATGCCCCAAGTAGGATCACTTGGTCACAGGATCACTGCCTCTAAGGGCAGCCAGCTCTTAAAAACGGAGGCAACAGCTTCCAAAACCCCCCAAATAACTAATGCAACACTTGGTGGTGTGGTGTGGTACGGTGTCAGTGCTGAAATCTGGGGAAAACAAAGAAAGCAGCGTATTTTTTCCAATTATCTTGGTCTACTAAAACACACAACCTTTCCTGACAACAAACACCGCTTCAGTGAGTGTAAGAGGAATTTAATCGTGCGTGCATTCCTCCAGGGATGCTCGGCAGCTCCAAGTCCTTCAGAAAGGTAAAACTACAGGCCCAAATCAGGCCGCCTCTCCTCTAGAAATTAAACATTGAAATACAAACCAGAACAATAGTCAAGAGCCACAAAGAATTCCTAAGGTATTAGCAAAACAAATTCCCTTCAGTCCTTATTAGGAATATCTTGAGGATGGTTTGAAAAGTCTAACCAAATATAAAAAAAATTTGGCTTATCCAACAAAAAACAAACGTGCGCTGTTTGCCAAAAGCAAAAGAATTCAGTCAGATAAAAACCGCGACATACAAATGATGCAGGTTAAAAACTAAATTTAAGATGATAATAGAATAGCTGCCAGCGTCTTTAAATTTTCAAACGTGGAAATGTCAACAGAGACAGAGAAATTCAGCGAAAAACAAAGCGAACAGATAAAGGGTTTATTTATATCGGTGAATGAGCTCTATGCTGCTTGACTAAGAAATGACTGAGGGGGTGACAACTGTCTGCAAACGTCCGTAGGTCCCTCAACACGGCCATGAGGAGCCTTCACCGGACTGTGCCACAGACCCGCCAGCAGCAGCGCAGCACAGCACGGCCGCAAGATGAATGGGGTAAAATAAGCAATGGGAAAAGATGGACAGAAGAGGAGACGGGACCTTGGGACTGGGAAAACTCCCCAGCTGAGGATGTCCTGCTGCTGGAGATACACATGCATTTAATTTAATTTAAAGAAGCTCTGAGGCTTCTTTACAGCAGAACCATCCCCAGCTGGGCAGGAGAGGGGGTGACCCAAGGAAAACCATTTCCTGGTAACTCGGCCTTGCAGAGGACATTAGAGCTACCATGACTCAGCACTTTACAGCTCCAGAAAGGGACATTTCTCCACCTCACACCATCTGAAGCCCTCTGAGGCTCTGGCGCTTGGGAAATTGGTGTGGATTGCACAGAAAATCCCACAGGAGCCAGGTTGCAGCTGAGCGCTGTCATCTCCTCTTATGGGTACATGTGGCCTTCTCTTGGGTTTCAAGGAAACCTGCCTGGGTTTCCCACAGCTTCTGTGCTGGTCGCAGTACAGAACTGAACTTTCCAATTCTCTTAAATTGGCCAGAGGGGACTTTTGTTGGGGGGTTGTGCTGGTTGGTTGGTTGGTTTCTTTTTGAAGATGGCTGGTGAGAACCCTTCAGAGAGCACCACAGCTTATTAAATACCTTGCCTAATTATCTGTCTTTCTGACACAGGATGAGTCTGAGGCTCTTCATGCTCTGGGACTGAAAATCCCACAGATGGCCTTTCAAAGAAAGGGCAAACAATTTAAATAATTTTGCTTCTTGGAAACACTCAGCCCTTGGCTTGTCTCACCACAGGGTGTGGAGCCTTCTCCCAGAGTTAGGAGGACCACAGCTTCCCGCTTGGGGACACACGGAGGTTGTCCTCCCCAAATGCTGGGGACCTGGTGAAGACTGGTCAACTGGGAGAGGAGGCTGCAGAAGAGCTGGTGCCATCCCAGGGCAGAGCCTCCCTTGGGTTACAGCTGCTCAGGAGGACATGTCCGCAAAGGACAAGCAACGCAGGCAGGAGAGGGAAAGATGCCACCAGTGAGGCCAGAGAAGGGTGAACTGAGAAGGAGGTAAGTAGGCGTGACCACTTCTCAGTACCTTCTCCTCCAGCTGGAAAGTCCCATCTTCCAAGCTAGAGACTGAAATGACCAGACTACCTCAGCACCACGGCTTGGTCTGGCATACTGGGGAAGACGGCATCGTGTCAGAGCTGGGAGACCTCCATGCCCCAGCCTACAGGACCTGCTGGAAACACTCCTGCCTGCACAGCACTCTGCCTCCCTCCAGGCCAGCCCTTCTGCTGGACCTCCATCCCACCCTTGTCGGGACCTCTACCACAGTGCTGTTAACGCTGCAATAAAGATGAGACCCATCCATGCCCTCACAGCCAGCTCATAACCCCAGAAGCTCTGGGATTCTACCTCCGTTTCGGGAGCAGAACATGCTTTTCTGCACGGCTACATCTGTGCTGCGAGCGGGTTCCCTGGCTGGTGACAGCCCTGGTGCAGACGGGGGCTGAGCTTCCAGCTGGCTCCGTTCCCTCCACAAACAGATGCAGTTCCTATATCAGGGTCTGATTTATTCAGCAGGAGTCTCGCACATTAAGCATAGTTAAGTCTGAAAACAAATCTAATGACTTTAAAATAAATAGCCAACGGAGGACTTGAAACTAAAATTCTTCCTTCCTCTGACACCCACCACATAAACAATAATAATTATATAAAACCGTGTCTAACACATGACTACACAAGGCTCTGGTGACCAAGAAAAGCACACGCTGCTTGTCAGACATAATTGCACATTTGGTTTTTCAATTATTTCTTGTCGAGATCCAGAGCCCACCATCTGAATGCTGACATTAATTACTGGTAAGTAGTTAGTTTTACAGTAGCGTTACGCAGACTCCCAAGGATTACCCCGAGGTCGGCAGCTCCCAGCGTCATTCCCCCACTGCCCTCCGGTCCCTCCAAGCCCCCAGTGCTGTCACCTGGACTCACACCTGTGAGTGGTACCGAATCATAGAATCAGAGAAACGGGTTGGAAGGGACCCTTAAAGGCCATCTAGTCCAACCCCCCTGCAGTGAGCAGGGACATCTTCAACTAGATCAGGTTGCTCAGAGCCTCATCCAGCCTGGCCTTGAATGTCTCCAGGGATGGGGCCTCCACCCCCTCTCTGGGCAACCTGGGCCAGTGTCTCACCACCCTCTGTGCAAAGAACTTCTTCCCAATGTCTGATCCAAACCTGCCCTGCTCTAGTTTAAAACCATTGCCCCTCGTCCTATCGCTACATGCCCTTGCCAACAGCCCCTCCCCAGCTTTCCTGTAGGCCCCCTTCAGGGACTGGAAGGTTGCTATAGGGTCTCCCCGGAGCCTTCTCTTCTCCAGGCTGAATAACCCCAGCTCTCTCAGCCTGTCCTCACAGCAGAGGGGCTCCAGCCCTCGGATCATCTTCGTGGCCTCCTCTGGCCCCGCTCCAACAGGTCCATGTCCTTCTTGTGCTGAGGGCTCCAGAGCTGGACACAGGACTCCAGGTGGGGTCTCACCAGAGCAGAGCAGAGGGGCAGAATCACCTCTCTGGATCTGTTGGCCACGGTTCTTTTGATGCAGCCCAGGATGCAACTGGCCTTCTGGGCTGCGAGCGCGCATTGTTGGCTCATGTCCACCATGTGCAGATGCGGCTTCAGTAGAAGCTTCAAGAAACTTCCCAGTAGACAGCAGCAGGGCAAGGGATCCCCAGGCAACATGTCACATTCACGAGAGCCCGCGTCACCTGATGTCATCTTCCAGTTGAGTCCCTTCCACGCCCCCCTCGAGCGCCCAACTCTTGGCAATGCGCTCCAACAGCTAACTGCCCGTCATGCAAGACAACGTCCTGCCTTTGATTGGCTTTTAATTTTCTGCCTTTTAATTTTGTTGACTGTCTCTTTTTTTTTTCTTTGCAAAAGGAAGAAAGAAGTCTCTGATCTACCTTTTCTGGAGTGTTCAAAAACACGAACAGCTTTGTCATGTTGTCTCTTAGTTGTCATCTTCTCCAAGGCAAACAGCCATCTCCCTTCTAGCTCCCTTTAAGGAAGGGGGTTTTTATATGCACCTAATAAGTCTCTTCACTTTTTAAAATTTCCCGTTAATAAGTGTACAGTGAGGCACAGGAACCCCACACAAGTTAATAAGGCAGGAGAACAGTGAGTGTTTTCCGCCACCGCTAATTCTCAGCTGCGAACAGCTGCACGTGCTGAACCGCGGTATTTCAAAGGCAGCAGACAGGCCCGAGCAGGGCTGCGGGGTGATCGGATCAGAAAAATCCTGCGCCTTCAGAGCTTTTAACATTTACTTGAAACAGAATAAAATCAATTCAATACAATAAATAAATAAAAATAGTATCGACCCAATACAACAGTCACCACATTAAGATCGAGCATGCTACAGGAAAAGAAAAATAAGCTGCAGAAAGATAGAGTTGTCCTGGCAACCCTATTTTGCTTATATTTTTTACCAATATAAATTAATCGTTAGAAGCTTCCTCAATAGTTTGCAATTAGTGAGAGTTTCAAGCAGCAACAACTTTGAAAAACATCTACTTCGTACCTCCAGCCATGAGCAGCCTCACAGATTTCATCAAAGCCAAATTTCAACCTTCAGTCCCTGATACAGCTTTCTTGAAATATTAAATGTTTATTCCATCTTGGTTTTTTCAACAGACTTGGTCATTTTTCCCTTTTTTTGACCATCTTTTGCTCAATCAGGTAGATGCTGGAGTGGATTTTGGTTCCACTTTTCTAAAAGAAAAATTGGTGGCCCGTCTCACACTTCTCTATGTAGGTACAAAACCACAGTGATATCGGAGGGAAGCTCCGACGGGCGCTCGGGTGTGCTCTGGGAAGGCCGGGAGGATGCTCAGGCGCCCACAGGGGACACCCCGAAGGGTCAGCTCCCACCTGGAGGCCGCGCTCACCCACCTGCTCTGCAAAACCCTGCGGCAAGAGCCATAAAACTGAGTTAAAAGCCAGAATAAAGAATTTAGGGGAAGGAAACGATGTCTGGCTCCTTGCTCCTCAGCCTACGCCGTTCTCCTCCCAGCACTTTGTTCAGGCTAATTCCCAGCGTCCCGAGAGCCAGCACTGCTGGACCACACTGATGAACCACCCCAAAGCCGCGAAAAAAGACATTTTCCTCCCCGTAGGACACACGATTCTGGTGCTGCTTCCGAAATCTGCCTGCCCACCCTTCCACCCCTGCCGAGCCCAACCCAGCAGGCACCCCCGAGGCGATCCATGCCAGGCAGCGCCGCCGTACCAAAAACCCACCGGTACTGAGAGTATTTCATTGTGAAGCGCTGAGCAGCAGAGCCGGGGCGCCGGGCAGGGCTCTCCGTGGCGGTGGGGAGCACCCGGTGCACGTTGGGCAGCGGGAGGTGGGGGAGGACCCCGCACCACAGCGTTTCCGAGATCAGAAGAATGGAGCGGGGTTTTAATGTGGAAGGACGTGTTTCACCGCGTGGATAAAACTTTGGCAGCGCTTTCTAGTCTGCGGAGGGACGAGGAGGGTGCTCTGGCACATGGCGAGCGGAGAAACGGTACCGCTGGAGTGCAAAGGAGGGACCGAAATGCAGCGCGAGCTGTGCGGGAGGCAGCAGGGCTGGTGGTCGTTGCTTCCCCGCCAAGGGCGGTGGGTGCCCAGAGAAATGCCTCATGTCTCACCGGGGTCCGCTCCCCGCAGCGCCAGTGGCCGGCCCCAGCCAGGGCGGAGGTACCGGGCCCGGCAGCGGCAACCGGCAAACCTTGTCTGGTGCAGCGGCGGCGGTCTCGCTCCGCACACATCTCACCGATGCAGAGACAGTTGCTTCTGCCACACCATCACTGCTTCACTGCTTATGTCACTGCGGCGTTCGGGGGGTCCCCACGCTGCTGTGCCCCTCGCCGATGATGGGGCAGGTGATGCTCCTGCAGATGATGCCAGGAGGGGGTGCAGCCCCCAGCACCATGCGGACTTTTTTCCCCAGCAGCCAAACTGGTTCTGGTTTTCTGTTGTCCACTGTCCCCTGTCCATGCTGATGTAACCCACAAACGTGCCTCAGATGCTCGGTGGTCCCCTCAACGAGCTGTGCATCATCCCACCACATGAGAAGAGAAGGCTCCAGGGAGACCTTAGAGCCCCTTCCAGTCCCTGAAGGGGGCCTGCAGGAAAGCTGGGGAGGGGCTGTTGGCAAGGGCATGTAGCGATAGGACGAGGGGCAATGGTTTTAAACTAGAGCAGGGCAGGTTTAGATCAGACATTGGGAAGAAGTTCTTTCCACTGAGGGTGGTGAGACACTGGCCCAGGTTGCCCAGAGAGGGGGTGGAGGCCCCATCCCTGGAGACATTCAAGGCCAGGCTGGATGAGGCTCTGAGCAACCTGATCTAGTTGAAGATGTCCCTGCTCACTGCAGGGGGGCTGGACTAGATGGCCTTTAGAGGTCCCTTCCAGCCCAACACATTTCTATGATTCTACAGTGGCACCTCCCTGACTTTCTGACCATCTTCTCCAACTCTCGTGGATGTTTCCACGCTGGGCTGCAGCCCACTCCCCGTCCTGGGCAACTCCCTGGTGCATCTTCAGCGTTCCTCTTCCTTCCAGCCTGGCACCTCTAATCTCCTACATCTCCACCTATTTTTCCACAAAATCTTTTAAACCTGGAAGGTGAGTTTGCCACTTTGCTTGCAGATGGCAGACAACCAGGAACGGGCTTCAAGCACGCACAGGACCAGGTAAATCGTACTGTCACCAAAGCCACACTTTGCTCTCGGCTCCCACCACCTCCCCAGCGCTGCTCTGCAGAGGAAACTGAACTATGAGGAATTTGCCAAGGAAGGGAAGCTGCCCCTTCGTCCATGCTTCCCCAGCTCTGGACTGATTTCCATCAAACAGACATGGAGAGGGACCAAGAAGCACCATCTTTCCTGCATCCCAGCATGCCCAGCAAGGCGAGATGTCCTACAGCATCAGCAGGAGGGGTGCAGCAAATGGACATGTGGAGCAGAGTCTCCTGTGCAGGACCTGACATGTCCTGTACCCACCTGAGTGGAAGCAGCAGAGACACCCCTTGGTGGGATCTGAGAGGGCTGGGGTGGGGGGACACTCTCATCCTCTTCTCTCGCGTGGGAGCAGGAGGGTCCGCACCCAACCGCCGCAGCACGGCCCAAGGTCTCCATCAAAGAACCTCATACTGCGACAGTCTCTGCACCCCGGCGTGGGCACGGGGCTGAGGGGCCTCAGCTGTCCCACCCCCCATTGCATGCAAACCGCTTCTCCTCACTGCCTGCACGGCCAAAACGATCCTTCTTGTATCTATCATTTCAGTAAAATCCAAAAACGCGTGTATGGATCCTGGGCTCCAACAGCTCCCAGCTCATCCCTCTTACGTGGTCACCCTTCGTCACCCATCTCCTAGACGGAGAGACCCATCCAAGCAGAGCCACATCAGCCCACCACGTCCCACCCCAGCAGAGAAAACCATCCACCTACCTGCTGGAAGAGCTCCTCCGCCCACTGCTGTTGCTCTCGTCGGCCTAAGGGGGCAAAAAACATGGGGAAAAAAAAGGCTGTTTAGGTTAAGAAAGGCAAAACTGTCCTCCAAACTCCTCCTGCTAGCTCACTGCACCAAAATACCTGGGGTTTCTCCATTCTGAGTTACATTCGTGCCCCGTGTTGGTGGGACACGTTGTGCCCTGAAGGTCTGCAGGAGGCCACGACAGGGCTCCAGCCCCAGCCCCAGCACGGAGGCCACCTTCTGAGCCGACTCCCTCCAGCTGCTCTCGTTCAATTATTTTATCGCACTTTACCAAAGTTTAAAGTAACGATCCCTCCCATGCAAAAACATGCAATTTGCAGGAGGGAAATAAGGCAGAAATAGCCAAATTCAACGCTGTGTCCAAGCTGAGATGGCCCCGCTCCTGGATTAGAGGGGCAGGTCCAGCCCACCTCCCTTCGTTAGCGATGAACTGACTAATTGAGCCCCTCTGGGCCATTAGCAGGGAGTAACCAGGGTCTCCTCCTTTTCGCCTGCTTCTCTGATGAGAGCCTTCCTTGGAAAGACAATATTATTCCAAACCCAGAAATTTTATTTCTGAATTTGTGCAAATACAAGTTAAAAGATATTAGCTGCATTTCACATTTTGTGCAAATGGCAGAAACAGGCAATTCATGTGCAGCAGGATGGGGGCTAGCCAACGATTTCGATAAAATAAACCCTTTTTTAATTTAAATGCTAATGCACTGAATTAAAATTTAATAACTGAGGAAATTGAAAAGCCGAGCAGGAATATTGGAAATAAATCCAAGCAGAAACAGCTGAAATTAAAAATTCTAGAGAGTGGGAGGATAGCAGCTAAGCTGTCTTATATGATTACATTTTTTTTTAGTTTTTTTTTTTTTTAGAACGAAGGGGGGAAGGAAAAAAAAAATCCTATCTTTGGCTGGCTGTAGGGCAGTAAATCGAGAGTGCTGTGATTTATTGCTCAATTTTCCTGAGGGAAAAAGGCTTTCTTTCATGCTGAAATATTTCATAAATTTCAAGCCAGCATAAATTCTTAATTTAAAAGTTATGGAGGTCACATTTAGTGCACTGGTGCAATTCTGAAATCTTAAAGGAATAGCAACCAAAAATTGCAATTCGATTTTATTTTTTTATTTCTTCCTGTGAAATTTTTTTCAAAGGGATTCTCTGAGTTACACAACGCAGGAACACGTCCTGGCTTCTGAAGGTTGAAGAAATCCACTGGAAATGAAGAGATAAAAATCTAATTCAATTACAAAAAAGGGTTTTTATTATTATTATTATTATTATTGTTGTTGTTGTTGTTGTTGTTAGCCACTTGAGGAATTTCTCTTAAAAAATTTCCTCCCTCCATTGCCTGGGAAAAGCCAGAAGGGAGGAGCTGACAATGTAATTGCTTCTGTTAGATCTCCAATCTTTTGTGAGCACTGATATGTTCATTTGTTATACAGCTGTTCAGCTACAGAAAGGATGTCAGAGCACCCATAATTCAAAGCAATCAATCAAAAATTAATGATTTGTCATGCTTACACAATGGAAAAAGGAAAAAAAAAAAAAGCTTTATGGGTTCCTGCAACTGGTAGATTGCTCAAACCTTCGGGGCATTTTCTAGAAGATTAGATCTGTGTGTACAGAAAAAAAAAAAAAGGGAAAAAAAAAAGAAAAAGAAAAAAAAAGGAAAAAAAAAGGAGATTTAATGTACAGCCAGGGCAGAAACCTTGTGGGGTGCTGGGGCATCGGTGCTGTCCCACATCCCCCAGAGCCGGGGCTCGCTGCCATTCCCGTCCGTTTGAAGGGCTTTCTGCTCAACCCAACCTCACAAGTCCCCCCACGAGCCACATTCCCCAGTCGCAGGGATATTGCCCCGGCTCCCGCAATTATAATTCCACGTGAAAAACGCCCGCTGAATGTAAAGGTCACCGGGACGAGCGCTCATGAAAGCCGCAAAATGCAGAAGCCAAAGCTAAAGGCACCACCTCGACTCCACATCACCTGCGGGACCACTCCAGCCACAACACCAAACGTTACCTAAATATTACCAAAAATCAAAATATTTCCATTTGGGAAGCACACAGCAAACCTCAACTTTGGAAAACCATCCGAGATTGCAAAGTTATTCATCCTCCATGTAAGCAAGAATTTCTTCCCATATACATTCATTTTGGGAACGCGCTGTACAGGGGCTGTGCTCCTGACACGAAGCCTGTCCATGTCCCGATGCCGTATGTTACTCCTGGTCACACACACGTGTTACCCGGGGCCTCTGGTGCAATTTACCGCCCAACCTAACACAAGTATTACTCTGCGAAGGATCACGCATGTAATTCATTTTATGCTCCTTTTCATATTTGTATTTGGAGTTGAGCGAGTGAATTCCTGGAAATAAATTACATGGTGACATGGTGACTGCAGCCTCTGCGTTTCCCAACCATCACCAGCCACCTGCACAGCACCTTCTGGGGCCAATACACAATTTTATTATTTACTTCTTTATTTGCTTATCTTCCCTATTCTGGGTGTGTCTGCCCTGTCCAATTTTCCCCTTCTGTTCATTTTTTATTTTTAATTTTTTTTTCTAACTTCTTTTCTAGCTTTTGACTTCTTTTCATGAGCAATTCATGGACTCCGTTCTCTCATGATGTAGCACATACTAGTGCAGAGGACAAGAAGTCCATGAGAAGCGCAGAGAGGGAGGTGCAACTCCACCAGCACTGGGGGGAGGTTTCTTTATTTTAAAAGAAAAAAAAAAAAAGAAACAAAAGGAACCACAAGAAATAAGAGCGCTCAATCCAGATGGCTTCACACCAGCCAAGATGCTCTTGGAGAGGAGATGTCTCCTGGGCTTCTCCATGGGGGAAACACTCAAAACCCACCGATGGAGATGGGCAGTGCTGGCGCAGTTGGGTTTGGGCTGCTGGAAGCCCATGGCTGACTCCTTCGTGTGGATCCATTAGACCTAACCAGCAAGCCAAGGCTGAACAAAATCAGGTCTAGCTGTCCTAGAGCTTTCTGGACACCTATATAAGCCCATCCTCGCCAAAGGTGCCACCAGGAGACACCTTCACACACTGCTCCCCTTTCCAAACGTGCAATTAACTGGCAGATTTTCTGTGCCAGCAACATGTCTCGGTTACAAACTCTTTAGGAGCAGATCTATTTTGTTCAGCACTTGTGCAGCACCAGGCACAGCGAATCCCGGCCCGTCCTAAGGCTGCAAGACGATTTCATCATAAATCACCAGCACCCGCACGACCCGAAACCATGGCGTGTCCAGCCACAACGCGGAAAGGTAATTTCCTCCAATCGCACACAGTATGCAAAGGTGAAAAAGTGGAATAAAGAGGTGCCATGGTGTTCTTCTCAAACTTTGCAAAATAAACAAAATTACAAGCTTAAAAAAAATTACAGCAGGAAAGTGTATATATGTGCTGGTTCATGAGAATCTCAACACGAGCCGGCAACGTGCATTCACAGCCCAGAAACCCCCCGCAGCCTGGGCTGCATCCCCAGCAGCGTGGGCAGCAGGGCGAGGGGGGGGATTCTGCCCTGCTTTGTGAGACCCCCCTGCAGTGCTGCCTCCAGCGCTGGGGCACCAACAGCAGAAGGACACGGAGCTGTTGGAGCGGGGCCAGAGGAGGCCCCGGAGATGCTGGGAGGGCTGGAGCCCCTCTGCTGTGAGGACAGGCTGAGAGAGCTGGGGGGGTTCAGCCTGGAGAAGAGAAGGCTCCGGGGAGACCTTCCAGCCCCTGCCAGTCCCTAAAGGGGCTCCAGGAAAGCTGGGGAGGGACTCTGGATCAGGGAGGGGAGCCATGGGACAAGGGAGAAGGGTTTTAAACTGACAGAGGGGAGATTTAGATGAGATCTGAGGAAGAAATTCTTTGCCGTGAGGGCGGTGAGCCCCTGGCCCAGGTTGCCCAGAGAAGCTGTGGCTGCCCCGTCCCTGGAGGGGTTCAAGGCCAGGTTGGACGGGGCTTGGAGCAACCTGGGCTGGTGGGAGGCGTCCCTGCCCAAGGCAGGGGGGTGGAACTAGATGATCTTTAAGGTCCCTTCCAACCTAAACCATTCTGTGATTCTGTAAGTGAGCCATGTGATGTCCCTCAGCTCTCCATGGAAAGAGGCAAGGCCACCGTGGCTCAATGCCCAGGTTGCTCCTGTCGGGAGGCTCCAACACTCAGCAATCGCAAAGTGAATCTCAAAAATAACCTCGACGCCAAAGACTGAGGGACTCAAATGTGTCTTTGGCGCAGGGCTGAGTGGCAGCATGCGCTGTGCTGCCCAAAGAACTGGCCATCGCGCCCGGCTGGAACCCCCAGAGCAGCCTGGGCAATTGCCACCTGGATGTTCAGCAGAACATCTCCATCCCGTGGTGATACCATGGGGACATCCCATCTGCAACCCTACCCAAAAGGCAACCTCCTCCTCTCCCGCTCCACTCAGGGCTCGCCTTCAGCACAGGGAAAGTCTAGGATACGCCGACCAACATATTTTTAAAAATCTGGCTGAAATAAGCTTTTTTCCTTTTATTTTGCAGTAAGCCCATTTGGATTCAAATGTGAAGGGATGATGCCTTTTGCAGGCCACGCTATTAATCCATTTAAAATAAAACGTTGCATTTCAATTCTAAAAAGTGGTATTTAAGGACTACACATATCGTAAGCAAGTCAAAGTGGTGATTTACTGGAAATCACCATTCAACCGCCAGCAACCAGATTGGGCTGAAAAGGGTCAGAGTAGCTTTCCAGAAAGTACCGTCTTTGGGAAGGGCGAAGAGAAACCTCCTGCGCACCAGTTTACCCAGGTAATTTAATTTGGGGACTTCTTCATTTATAATTGAAAAAGCAGAGGAGCCGAGTTTGCATCTGCCAGCCATCGGCAGGCCGGGGAGGACGGACATGGGGCTCTGAAACACAGGCTGGGTAATTAGTCATACAATCTCTTGCGTAAAATAATTTACAATTCAAAATACGATTCCCTAAAGCTGCTTTTGTACGTATCGGGTACGTTTAAGGTAGTTTTGTTTAACTAACGCCAATAAATATCTATTACATTAAAATGCACGAAAGCAGAATGTGGTTTCTGGCCATATGCTCCTCGACTCAAGTTGTAAGCGAAAAGTAAATCGTGTGATAACTAAGAAATGTATCAGTCAACATCTCCTAGCAGGATGAAGTGTCAAAAATTTGGAGTCCAAGCAGATGTATAACTGACCTGAGAAATGCATGTTTATAGAAAGGGCTACACTATATTGGGAAAAAACCCCAACATTTTAACAGTTACTGCAAAACAACAAAATAACTAAAAACCATAAAAATGTTAAATGAGATTTCAGAAGATTTAAGCACGGGCTTTCTGCCTGATCGCTTAAATGATGATTAAAAACAATTATTCAAATCACTTGGATTTGCATCCATGTACGCCACGTGCGGATCCGCTCCCACGGGAGCGACGCCCAGCGCGGGACAGGGGTGCCAGGACCCCCCATCCGCCACTGCCACGGGAAAAAGGGTTTAAATCCATTTATTTATTCATACACAGCTATTTATTCACACACACACCCCCATGATTTGCCTCTGAACTTCATCCCAGCTCTGCCGAGGGGAGATGCCCCTAATTCTGCCCGGGGTTTGGAGAAGGAGCAGATACCACTCGTCCCAGCTCCTCTCCCAGGGCAGTGAAAGTCAGATTTGCTCTCCAGATGCTTTGTAAAAGCCCTGAATTGTTTGTTTTACCTGAGGAAAAAAAGGAAAAAAAAAAAACAACCCACCAAAAACCCACAACCTACTTTCCCTGAACGCCTTCCCAAAAACAGCTGAGTAATTTTCAGCGAAACACAAAAAACCACACGTACAGTTTAGAAAGAAGCCGGCAGCACCCAGCATGGAAAAATTTCACCCCAAATAATTAAAATTTGGCAATGGGAGAAGCAACTAAAAACAGGTCTCACAAAGGAATGTGCCATAAAAATAACTGCAGGCCTGCCTACCTGAGCTGTCTGTTATTATTAACTTCAGAGCAACAGAAAATGCAGGATGTGCTTTTTTTTTTTGCCTTTTTTTTTTAAACAAAGGGCAAGACATTGGCCGTTTCCTATTTAATTTTCATTAAAGAGAAAAAAAAAAAAAAAAAGCTCCGCGTCGCACCGAAACATCTGCAGAGCACAAGGACCCATAAATATGCTCATGCCCCTTTTTTTGGGGGGGGTCTTTGCTTGCCCCTGGCTAAGGAAACGTAAAGCCCTGGCTTTTGCGTGGCACCGCTGTCCCCTACATCACCCCCACCTCGTCCTTCACCCCCCGCCAAGCTCAGCACTGTCCCCCAAAGTTTATAAAGAGCAGGGAGATGTTGAGCCGATGGGGAGCTGTGCGGGAGCCGTGTCCCAGCGCTTCCCGGAGCCAGGGCATCCCTTGCCCAAAGGAAAACCATCTCCCGTCCTCATCCTTTCCCTCCACAGACCCCTGCGCAGCCTCTGAAAGGGATGCATTTTCCACCACAGAACAAGTAAGTTCCTTGGGTCGGAGGAATGCGCTGCCTATTTCCTCAGCTGCAGCTTCCCCTCAAGAAATAACCAAAATAATAATAATAACGATTAAAAACAAAATAAATCTGCACGGAGGAAATCTGAGCTCTACCCAAGGCATCTTCTCCAGCCTCACGGCAGAGCCGAGCCCTGTGAGCTGAGGGTCTTCTGTCCACCCCGGCCCATCGTGGGGGCTGCAAACACCCCCAGCCTGAGACACGGGGTGGGGATGCCGGTGGCAGTTTGAAAAAATAATAGCGTCAAAATTATTTGTGAGGAATTTCACTCTTTTACTCAGTGGCAGTTGTAGGGAAAAAACAGTGCACGGATGGGCTGAGGTCGGTGCTTCTCCCTGCGGCCAGGGGGAAAACCCAACAGTAAAAAAAGGTAATCTGAGATTTTTGAACCCTCTAAGATGAGAACAGCAGTAGTGGTTTCGACTTGAGGTCATCACAAGAAAAAGGCAGTGACTCCCATCGTGGCCACAGAGGCGCGTCCAGCTCCAGCCAAGCCAGGGACGAGCTTTCCAGCAGGCGAGAAGGATGACGGGGCCGCTGCCGATGGGAATAAACCAAACCTGACAGGGACACGTGCCGGCCACACTCAACCCCTGCACATGGGAACATCTGAGATGTGGTGGTATCAAAAGCCCATGGACCACCCATCACTGTGATGACCAAAGATCTCGTTTGGGCTCTAACACAGTGTACGGGGAAGTCTCCAGTGTGAGAGGAGGGTGCTCGTTACTCCCAGCCACACACATTATTGAAGCCCAGCTTTGAAAAGGCTTATTTTAATGTTGATATTTCCCAGGTTCACTCATGGGAAGGTGCTGAGGTGACCGTGACCTGCAGGGACACAACATCCCCAGAGCACCCATGTTGGACAGATGGAGCATCATGATGCTCGGCACCTGGGGACATGGGGAGCCCGTCATTCCCCATGCGGCTGCTCTGAACCCCCATGTCTGGAGCATGTTTTAGCAGAAAAAGTTCATGAGGTTTACTGAGCAGCCACCTCACCAACACGAGCACCTCCACCATGTGTACACATGCGAATAAACACCTGCTGGTGATGGCTGCTCAGCCTGAAAATGAAATCAAGAGTGGTTTCTCCATGGGAATACAGCATCACCCAAGCTTGGCCATGCCCTAGTCATGTCCCTTCTTGCTGGTGGCCAACCGCCCAAAGAGAACGCGCGTCAAAGACGACCTGAAGCCAGCAAACACCACCACTGAGGGCAACGGCACTGCAGGATGGCCATGCTCGGCATGGACACCCAGGACCCCCAACCACAAGAGACCACTACAGCTGTAGAGAAGACACTCTGGCCCCAGTCCGGCCATCCCAGGTGACTCCTGGGGTCTCCTCCAGTCCCACCAGCCGAGCTGTGGGGTCACCCCCTCTCCTGGTGCCCGTCCCCATGGTACTGGGGAGATTGAACAGCTGACGACATTTCTCACCACTTGCCTTCCCGTGGGTTCCCAGCCGTCACAAAGCCGCTAAGTGCCTCCCAAATCCTAATTAGTAACAAACACTAATGATGAAACCAGCCAGGAGGTTGAGCAGCCCAACGCAAAGGTCAGGCTGAGCACGGGATTTCACTGGAAAAGCTGAGACGGGAATGATCCCCTCAGCTCTTGCAGTTTCACTTCTGACTTCACCCGGGGGCCCTCTCCACATTGATTTCAATTCTCTTTGTATTGGCAGAAGAATTATTTTTCTTTCAACTTCTTTCTTCTTTTCCTTTTTCCCCTCCCCAACATTGTTTCATCTTGCAAATGGCAGATTTGGGTTTGCTCAAACTTCTCCCCAGACTCTTATCTCAGGCAGAGAAAGCTGCAGCACGGAGGCGAAAACTGTAAGTAGGCAAATAATAATAATAAAAAAATCACAATTAAAAATCTAGAAATTATTCTCATTCAGTTTCATTGTGTTTAGTTCTTGTCTACTGTTTATTATCTTCCCATTTTATAATCTTAATTTAATAACTGGGGTGTGCTGCCTGCATCCGCCCAATTTCCGAGGTCTCTCAGTAACTCGTAATTACAAGTTCTTCTAAGAAGTTTCAAACTGAACAAGGTCGAATCTCCGCTGGAAAGGGGGTTTTGCGAACCGGGAAGTCATGCAAACACCAAAACCATGGAGGCAATGAAAAATCACCACCAGCCTGGCCGGGCGCTGAACCACGCCAGCGCTTTTCCCTCCCAAAATGGAAAAAAAAATTGCCTTTGGAGGACCCAAGGTTTTCATGTCGCTGCCATTGGCTTCGGCTCCCGATAGGCAGAGAGTCGCAGACATGTCTAAGGGCTGTAAGCAGTTGCCTTCAAGTCAGGGGAATATTCATAGGAGTAATTTTATGAACTTGCTGAAAGTACTGGCAGAATCTGTGCTTTGAATTTCAATCTTTCTCCCGTGGCAGCCCAGGGAAATTCAAGTAGCTCAGACTAGCAGAAGTGGACAAAAAAAAAAAGGGAACATTAAATAAATTTCAACCTAAAACTACAAATGTTCAAACAAGTATTAAAAAGCTTCAACCTGATGTAACTTTTTTTTTTTTCCCAAAACAGTCATGAAATTAAAATTATGAATTAAATCAATGCAGCAAATTGGTCTGGATTTAAAGAGTTACTCCTTGATTATAAGCAACTGAAAAGTAATCAAAATATTTTTTCCATCTCCTGTTGCTCAGTGCTCTCCTTACTCCATTCTTTACGAGAAAAATAATCAAATTGAGGGTGAAGAGGAGAAAAGGCATTACTGATTACTTCTGAACTCTCGTATTATAAAAGCTGGAAAATAAGAGTGACCGGGCAAAACAAGAGAATTATCTGCATCAGGCAGTTGTTTACAGATGGTATGAATTTCCCAGCAAAAGAAACAGCTGGAAATATTTTTAAAGAATAAATGTATATGGAATGAAACCTTGGCGGGGGGGGTGGGAAGAGGGGATTATTATTTTTTACTTGGGGGAAAAAAGAGGGGGAGAAGGAACCACACGGTAGCATTTCAGAAATCCACCCATTTTTCCAGGTTTCCAATTTCACAGGAAACTCTCAGGAAATCAATTTTTCAAAAATCCTGTTACAGACACTTTTCCAAGTTGATAAAACAAACATATCTAACAAGCTACGAGTGCACACGGAAAAAAAAAAATAGGACTTATTTATACATGGAATCCCACACATTTTACTACAGAAATGCCATTAAACACATTTTGTACAGGCACCGGTGAGCAGGCACATCTCCTGCTGCACGTGGGCTGGCTTCGCTTTGAAATGCCACGTCGGATGGGGCAGCGATTGCTCCCCACCGCACCAGCCACCCCCGGCAGGAGCCACCAGGAGCCACCCACCTGCAGAGGTCCAGCCCTCCCCCATCCACACCATGCGCTGGGAAACACCTGAGTTTAAGACAAACCGGCCAGCGGAGGGGCTGGGAGCACGCGCACGGGCTCTCACCGCAGCTCAGCTGATGGGAGGCAACCTGGGAAACCATTTTATCTCCACCACGCGTGGAAGAACCCCGTAGAAGTTACAGAATCACAGAATGGTTTGGGTTGGAAGGGACCTTTGAAGACCGTCTAGTCCAATCCCCCTGTCATAGGCAGGGACACCTCCCACCAGCCCAGGTTGCTCCAAGCCCCGTCCAACCTGGCCTTGAACCCCTCCAGGGATGGGGCAGCCACAGCTTCTCTGGGCAACCTGGGCCAGGGGCCCACCACCCTCAGAGTGAAACATTTCTTCCTTATATCTAGTCTGAATCTACCCTCTTTCAGTTTAAAGCTGTTACCGCTTGCCCTATCGCAACTGGCCCTGCTAAAACGTTTGCCCCCAGGTTTCCTGGAGCCCCTTTAGGGACTGGAAGGGGCTGGAAGGTCTCCCCGGAGCCTTCTCTTCTCCAGGCTGAACCCCCCCAGCTCTCTCAGCCTGTCCTCACAGCAGAGGGGCTCCAGCCCTCCCAGCATCTCCGGGGCCTCCTCTGGCCCCGCTCCAGCAGCTCCGTGTCCTTCTGCTGTTGGTGCCCCAGCGCTGGAGGCAGCACTGCAGGGGGGTCTCACAGAGCGGAGCAGAGGGGCAGAATCCCCCCCTCGCCCTGCTGCCCACGCTGCTGGGGATGCAGCCCAGGCTGCGGGGGGGGTCTGGGCTGCCAGCTCATGGCCAGCTTTTCACCCCCCAGCACCCCCAAGTCCTTCTTGGCAGGGCTGCTCTCCATCCCTTCATCCCCAGGCTGGGCTGATACCAGCGGTTGCCCCGACCTAGGTGCAGGACCCTGCACTTGGCCTTGTTGAACCTCATGAGGTTCACATGAGCCCACTTCTCAAGTTTGTCCAGGTCCCTCTGGATGGCAAGTGTACCGGGAACAGTTTAACCTACCCCAAAATAAGTCCCAGTGCAATCACAGCGAGAGCAGGGCTTCACAGTGGTTGGAGACGTGCAGCAGGGAGCAGAGCCTCCTGGGCAGTCTGGGTGTGAAGGTGGTGGGCATAGAGCTTGGCACGGTTTGGCCAAAGCAAAGACCAGCCAGGAGACACCTCAAGCTCTCAGACTGCAGGATGTTCAAATCCAAATGCATTTTCAGGCGCGAGACTGCAACACGGACGCTATGCGGGAGCATCTTCTGCCATCGCTAGCCTGAACCCCTGATGCACAGTAAAGCAGGTCAAGTACCTGAGAAGAAGATGGTTCATCAGATACAGGCCAACCTGTACCATGAGCTGTTGTACATGCTGGAATCCTGCTCTCTGAGCATTGAAATGAGGCTGAGAAAGACGGAGCCAAGCCTGTATCTCGAGGAAAAATCATCTCTGAACTGGGTACCTCCCATCTGCCCATGAAACCTCAAAGTTCCATTGCTACTTCCCAGCATGAGATGGACAGAGACTCACATGGATCATCCTGCTAGTCCCTCACAAGAGCCTGTGACCTTCAAGAAGCCCCAATCCAAGATGCGAGGAAAAATTAAAACCAAAACCAACCCATGTTAAGAACCTCAGAGGACCGCTTGTTGCACTGGTAGGATATCCACCAGCCACAGCGTCGTGGATCTCAGAGCCAAGAAGGAGCCCCATGATGAGGCACTTCTTGGAAGAAGCTTTCATAAGACTGAAACTTTGCCCTTTAAATCTGCAGAGGCGTTGAAGCATGTCCCAGAGGAGCTGCTCCAGCTCATGGTTAAGTCATCTGTGTTTCAGTGGGAGTAATGTGATCCCTGGGCAGAACTGTACATTTTAGAGTTGGTTTTACCTCTTTTTTTTTGGTAAAGTTTGGAGAATGCTTTCGGTCCCTCCATAATTAACAGCACTGCACATATGCAAGTTGCTGACAACATTCAGCTTAAATCTGAGGTACGCAATGAAAAATTAAACATTTGTCAAACACATGATCATCCAAGGCAGGAAATTACTAGCTAGAATAAAAAAAAAAATGCATAATTTGATAAATATCGCAGTGAAATGGTGTCAGGAACAGAACTATAAAGAGGTCCAGCGATGGCCAAGGGTCCCCTGTGACGCTGGAACCAAGACTACGTGACACCCTTTCCCAACGCTAGTGGGGAGGGCTGTCCATTTGCAAAATATAAACGTTATCCTTATAAACAAAATCCCTTGTAGCATTTAGAGATGGGCTAAGAGGCTGAAACCAAACAAACATTTACTGTTGGGAAGTTAACTCTGGGACGTCACCTTCTCTCCCAGTTTTGTAGGATTGGCTTTTTTTAATAGCATGAAATGGTGGTAATTTTACTTTGGAAAGAGAAAAAAAAAAAAGTCAAACCACATCGATCTAAAAGTAAGAAGGGGGGAAGGCACACAAAGCTGGATAATTTTTTCAAACTTAAAAAAGAGCAGTAATTACAGGGGGAAAAATTCAGAAAGAGTTTAGTCTGCCTGGCTCCTTCAAAAATGAAAAAAAAAGAAGAAAAAGGCAAGAAAAGAAAATAGTAAAACGAGGAAAGAGAAAAAAAGAGAAAAGAGAAGGAAGGGGGAGAATGATGGAAGTTGGAGAAAAAGCAGGCTTAAAGTAGAAATCTTGGAAATTCTGCTTGCAAAATAACTCCCATCAGCCAACCACAAATCCTATAAATATCACCAGATCGACTCCCCGAGCAGATATAAATCAATAAATAAACAAACAAACCTCCAAGATTAAAAAAAAAAAAAAAAAAAAAAAAAAA
>VYZM01004184.1:240909-259943 GCA_013398915.1 Dromas ardeola
GAAAAATGAAACTAAAATTTAAAAAAAGACCAAAAATACACAGAAAAGCCTCTCTGCTCTCCGCAAGGGCGGGTGGGTTTGCTGGCTTCCCAAGAACGATGGCAATTTGGAAAATAAGGGAAGAGGAAAAACAACTTTTCCTGGGTACATTTAAAGCCGTGAAGGGTGCAGCAGCGACCCTGCTGAGAAACCGCTTCTCTCCTTGAGATAATCCAAATATTGCCCCCGGGCAGAGGGGATGGCGACCCCTCAGCCCTCGCCCACCAGTCCTCAAACCGGGGACAGCCTTGGCAAGAGCAGGATGTCACCCCCTACCATCCGCCTCCGCGTTTGTCACTCCCCAACGACATTTTCAAGCAATCGGCCGGGCTAAAGAAACCGTTTTTCAGGCAGTTTGCACGGGACAAACATCACCCGGACCTGACCTGCGTGACCTTCAATTCTTTGTAGTTCATGCAGCTGAAAGAAACGAGGGCACAGAGCTGCAGGGAAATTATTTTCAGCCAAATGCGGAGCTATAGCGAGACCAGCCATTGCATGGATTAGTGTCATTTTTGCTGAACCATTCATACAATAGAATATGACACTCATTTTCAAAAAAGTGGAAGTGACACAGTCTGACACTTAAAATTTTCTGATTCATACAGGCAAAATATATGTCCTATTTATTTTTTAAAGCAAGAACTGCGTTCAAAACCCAAACGAAGAACTCAGAAGCTCTAGATTCTGTTCAACTCGAAACTATGCAACCCTGAATGATATTCTTTATTTGCTGGTCAACAACAAAAATTAAAAATCAGGTGTGGGGGGTTTTTTTTGTCTCAATCTGAAAAGGAATTTTTCAATTTGTCAGACCTTCAAGGAAGCCAAAAAAATCTATGATGCGCACAGCCCTGCCGCCAGAGAGGTTTGTCGGAGCAGGGCAGAACTGCCACCGTGATGTGCAAAAGGTACAACTGTTCTTACAGGATCCATTTCGGGGTTGAATTTTGCAGGCGGCATCGTTAGTCCTCTGCCAGCAGCTGCTGCCAAGTCTCGTGAAAGGAAAGGCAGCAGATGAGTTTATCTCCCCAAAATGCAGACACAGCCCTGGGTCACGGCTAAGAGCGAGGAATGCCCGAGCCCGAGTGCAGAAGCCCAATTTCCAACTCAAGACCAGGTTTCCCCCACCACAGGCTGCCGCTGCCAGAGCCAGAGGGGGCTGGTTCTGCTTCCGGGTCGGAAAAGGAGCAATGAACCCACTGAAATGGATTTGTGGTCCTTGGGATGAAAAAAAGGTCAGGCCAAGGGCTGTATCCTCCCCAGACGTGTCACCAGGAATCCTCCGGCCACCAGCCTGCTCCGGTCCCCCCCCCTGAGTACCCACTGCAAAAGACGCTGGGCTGGGAAAAGCTCACGTGTGCCAGCTTCCACAAGCTTTTCCCATTAAAAAAGAAAAAATGATGCTCATCTACACTTCATGCTGTGGCAGCCCCACAATTATCCACCTTGGGAGCATTGTTTTCCACTCAGATCATACAAAACTTCAGCGGCAGCCATGGATATTTTCTATATGAACTGTTTTGTACCCAAGGAACATGGTATATCACAAACTTCAGGGCTGGATTAAAGCACACCATCTCCAATAAATTATTCTACTGAACAGATGGAAAATTTCTTCAGCCCCAGAAGTGTTTTCTGCACATAACACTCCAAGTGTGGGATTTAAAGTATGGGAAGCCGTGACAATTCAGGGCATCCGTGTAAAAGCCGGGTGAATATTGCAGACTGTCCTTAAGCCCCCAAACTCCATCCTGCGTGAGGGACCTCTATTTTGATGCACTTTGCCCCCACACTGTCCTAAATATAATGGAAGCCACAGGACGTCCTCAGTCTAGGAGAAGGTTGGCTGGAGAGAGACGGGCACAGGAGAGACGTTCCCCCCCAGACGAGGGCAGGGCAGGGTGCGGAGAGCCTTCTGGAGAGCTTCACCATTACAAACACACAAAAGCATCTTCACCCCAGCCTTCTCCTGCTTTGCCAAGCTGGCAAGTTAATTAGGGCATCTCCAGTTCTTAAAAATGCCATACATCTCCTCAGCCACTGAGCCACATCCCTGAAGGGGTGAGCAGACACCCCAGGCTGGAGCTACGGACAACGTCTGCTAAAGCTACAGCAGGTCAGAGACCTGCTCTGGGCTGGCGGACACCCAGCAATAAGCCATAATACCCTATTTTCCATGAAGAGAAGGAAATAAGCAGCTAACCCATGTCCTGGGTAAGACAGAAAGTAAGGTGAAACTGCCCCAGTGTGTTAGGGCACAGGCCCAAGAGCCCAGCAAATGCCCCACAGACAACTTTAACCCGCCAAGACAAGCTGAATACCTGCTGGGATGGTACCTGGACTGTGACTGGGATAACCTAGGACATCACACTGAAAATAGTCCCTCCTGTCACATTAGCAAGACATGCAAATTCAAACCAGAGGAACACCCATCCTTACATCCAATTCCTTCATTTCTTTACCTAGCATTTATTTTAACGACAGACTGCCAATATCCAGTAAATTATACTTTATTCCTTTGCCAACCACCACCCCAAAAGCCCCGTATGTAAGGGACACCATCTCCCTACACACTAGGAATGATACTGACAACTTTTAATTCCTACATTGGTGGTTTCAAACCAGACCACCTTAACAAAAATAGGAAATTCTTATTAACTAATGGTTATTTACTGGTGTAAAGAAAATTAAACTGTAAGCTGCGTTCTCCTTCAAGCTAACAGAAGCCCCAGCCCATGAAGCCACAGCTCCAAGCGACGCTCGCTGCGCTCCTGGTGGGCTCTGTCTGCAGAGAAACCAAAGGGTGGGTCATCCAGGGAACACCTGCTGATACCACCCACAACGCCTCCTCCAGGGCCCGCTGAACAAGTGAAAAAGCATCTTGCAGCTCTAATCACAGCTCCTGAAGAACTGATTGTCTGAATATTTTCCTGCCTAAGCTCCCTCCTCCCAGAAACCGAGATGCCCACGCGTCACGGCCAATGTGAGCAGATAGGCAACACGACCATGGCATGGTTCTGCTCATGGATCCCAGCCGTTTTAGCTCAGGTTATCCATAGCTCTTAAGATAAATACTGCTTTCTGTCCCTCCGAATAATCCAGAAAACATGGTCCAGCTCCTCACTAGAACTAGGTGATCACGGCCACTTGCATACTGAGACAGGATCCTCACAGCCCTGAGATGCTTGTCCCAGTACCCACAAACACGGGCAGAACTGCCTGAATGGCACCCCCATGTCCGTACTGGAATTAGTGTAGGGAAAGGAGAATGAAAACAAACACATGCCTCTAGTTACTTGTGCCTGTTCTGCAGCATCACCCCAGCAGAGTCACCAGCCAACCTCACCAGCCAAGTCCTCGGGCTCCCCAGCAAGATCTGCGATGCCAAAGCTTTAAGCTCGGAGGGTCTTCCTAAAACTTTGTGCCTCACAAACAGATTTTTGCGGACGTCAGGTGCCCTGCAGAAAAACCACGAAAGCTCTTCTGCATGCTCCCACCAGGGCACGGCCGCCCTCGGGGTCCGCCTCCGCACGTGCAGCGACGGAGCTGCGCCCCATCGGCACATGGTCGCTGCAATAATTCCCCATCAACGTTATTTTGCAGCGCTCTATTTTCCGCTCATGCGTATGGTAAGGCGGCAGCCTGCAGACTCAGTGTATTGGTCTCTGGTGACTAATTGCCTAGGTAATAAAAAAAAAGAAAAACCTATCAGGCTACAGCTATGCAGCCACTATATGGCACTATGAAGTGGACACACTCTCGGGTCTCCTGGGATTCCCCAAAATTTGCAGCCGGGAGAGGGTTGAGGAAAAGGTCGTTCAGGAGGCAGAGCTCCATGGTGGCTGTCAGGCTCTTAAACGTGACCCCCAGGCTTCCCTGCCGCCACTAATGGGCAAACTCCGCACTTCGCACAAATTATCGCGAGGATCAAAAATATCTTCACAACGGAGCTTTTATTTCCATATATTTGAAGCTGCTTTCCCCTTTTGTTTCTTCTCTAAACCGGTTAAAATGAGCATTAAGGGATATAATTATGTTGTTAGCTTAATTGCCTACTTAAAGCAGAATCTACAGGGGTTTAATGCAAGATTTGAAAGGGGGGGTGGGGGAGGAAACTGGGATATTAATGGATACAATTTTTAAAATGAGCCTCTTCTGGGGAGAAGTGAGTTTGGGGCACGGGACAGCGGGTGTGGGGGGTGGAGGTGGAATCAGCCCCCATCGACTGCGGCCGCAAGGTTTTGTCAAAATGCAAATTGTTGGCCCGTTCCTTCTCCAGCGGTCTAATTTTGGAGAATTTGACCTAATTAATTATTAACCACCACCCCCAAAAAAAAAAAAGTATCCCTCCTCCAGTTCGAAACCTTAATGCTATTATTGGTGTGACACACTTAGGCTCAGGATCGGGGCGTTATCTGGTACGCGCCCGATGCCACAAGGACCAGCCCAACTGGGGAAACTCTTGCTCCCAAATCACCCCCGGGACAAACAACCATTTTCCACAGACAGAGGAGCGCAAACAGGACACGAGGGAGAAAAAAAAAATGGTACCCGGCCCCTATTCTGGGAGCTGCTGTCTAAAAAAAAAGTCACTGGTGTCAATATGCAAAGGCAGAAGGATGCTCATCGTCCCTGTGAGCCAACCCCTCCTCCCCCCCAACACGCTCATGCACGAGCCGTCTTTTGTATTTATTTAGAAACAGTAAACTAAATCTTCAAAGCTCTACACTGCCTCGTTTAACTAATTTTATGCCAGACCCAAAAAAAGCACAGGGCAAAGTCTGCTGACGGGCAGAGGCTTTCGGAAGCTGGAGATCCAGCCATGTGCTGGTCCCACCGCTTCCCTGGTGTCCCCAATGGCATCGCACCCTCTGGATGGGGAGAGACTTTTAAGACATCAGCAAAAATTGGTTTTTTTTTTTCCATTCATGGTCTTCAATGCCTCTACTTTCAACACTTCTCTCTTCCCGAGCAGAGCTGCCATGGCTGGTATTGTCTCCACTGTCTCAGTGACTGAGATGCTGCTTCTCGAGCACTTTTGGGCTCCTCGTACTAAGCCCTATAGATTTAGCTTCGCTGGCACCGCGTTTTGTCAGACCTACAATTAAGCTTAGGTCTTCTCCGTGCCGCCTTCCCCTCCCCGGCTCAACTGCTTTATTTAAAGTACGTCTCTAACCAGAGCTAAATCCCACGCTCTAAACCCCCAGTTTGACTCAGAAACTCTGTTTCTGCAGGTTTTTGTGGACCTTCCTCCTGTCCAGTGGCCACCACAGAGCTGGGGCGCCTGGGGGACACAAAATTTGGGGGAAAACCCCACCGCTACCTTTACGAGGTTTCACTGCCCATATGACCCAGCAAGGGAAAACACTCACGAAAATCCAATAAATACACATGGGAAACACCGTTCCGCTCCTGCAGAGATGGAGCACATCTTCATCCACAGTGTCTGCTCAGAAATACACGCCAAGCAAAACCGAGCGCCACCATCTTCTTGTTTTCCCAGAAAGAGAAACAAAATGGTGCTCACAGACGCTTTCTACCCAAAACGAGAGCCCTCCCAGGGTCCACTCCCTCGCCCAAGCTCCCTCCTAAAAGCTTATTTAAATAAGCTTTTCCAATCTTTAAGAAAACTTTTTATTATATTTATGTAGTATATTATTCAAATATTCAATACTCAATATATTATTTCAACTATTAATGTATTTTAAATCTTTAGGAAAGCTATTTTATGGTATAAGCAGCTCTTTCCCTACAGCCCTTTGCAGACCCCGCAGAGGGACCGTTGCCAGGATTTTGGAGACCGATGGCGTTTGATGGGGCTGCGCGAGGGAACCTCACACTGCGGGAGGATGAATTATTGGTGTACTCAGAAAAAATCACAGAATTCATGTATCTTGGTGTCTCCTTGGGAACACAGAGGAAACATGCACTGTTACAAAGTTCAATATTATTAGGAGGAATATGTATAGCACAAATTAAGGACTTCAGAGAAGAAGCCACCTTGGATGGTTTGATTAATATAGTAAGTACTTCCTATACCGATATAAGTGGATTTCAAACAACTTGAACTCAACATAATTAGATGGATTAATAAAGCACCAGAATTAAGACATTAGGTTGAAAGGAAAAATGTGAAAGAATTTGGAAATTAGCAAATAAAAGTGAAACTAAACAAGGGGACACATCAACCGACAGGCTCGTAACTGCTGGGGAGCCCGGCGGCGAGTGCGACCGACCGCGGCCACCGGGCAGCGACCAGCGAAGAAATCCAGGTTTGAGAGCCCAGACTGGAAACCTCACCTCGTGAGCAGATTGAGTTAAAACCACATGGAAAAATAATGCAGTTGCAAAATCAGATGTCGGAAAATGCCAACGCTTTGGTGGAATCCCCCCGGGCGGTATGCCGGCAGCCTGCCCCGTGCTCTGACGCGGCCCCGAGATGCTTGAACCCACCCTGCTGCTTCCCCGGGACCCTCGACACTTCCAGCACTCACTCTGATTTAAATAAAAATAAAGATAAAAATAATAAAAATAAAAATGAGTAAAAAAGAAAATTTCTACCAGCCAGACTGACCTGACTGACTGGGTCATTGATTCTACAATGTTTGTGCATAATTTTTTTTAATTTAGAATTAAAACTTTTAGATTATTTTTTAGAAATAATTAGAAATTTCTTTTTATTAATTTTTTTTGCTCCTGTATTTGTTCTTTCCTCCATGCCGGGGTTTGGGCAATGCGGGGACACTGAGGATGCAGGGGGGATGCTCCGCTCGGCCCCCAGCCCCACTGCGTGCCACCCCTGTCGTCCCTTCCCCTCCAGGCTTGGCTGAGCATTTGCAGCTTGAGTACTTCCCCAGGTTAATAATTCAGCCAGATCAGGGTGTTTTTCCACAGCACCACATCCCTGAAATACTAAAAAGTTCTCCAAATTTTCCACTCAATGCCCAACGGAGGAGCCAAGCGCTGGGTGACCGCCCCAGCCCAGCGGGTCGTTTAACCCCGTTTAGGAGGGAAGGTCTCAAAACCCACAAAAATTCCTGAAGATCAGTAAAAGACAGAAAACCCCTGAAGGGGCAGGGACACAGAAACGCCGGGGTCCAGCACCATGCGCACTCCCCCACACCCACGGCGATTTTTTGGGCTCACCGTGGGCAAATCCATCTGCTCCAAACCCCATTCACTGGCTGGGGGTGGGTTTTGCTGCAATTTCTCCCCACAAATTTCCCCCTTAGGCAGACACCTGGCTTGGGAAATTTCATCCCTAACACTTCAGGAGTTTTGGCAGAGTTATAAAGAGCCGAACGCAGGGGCTCGTCGGAGTTGGGCAATCCTCAGCACTGCCAGCTCCGCCGGCAACGCAGACACCACAGGGAAGCACAGGCCAAAATGAAAAATAAAAAAAATAAAATAAATAAATAAAAAAAAAAACCAGTAAAGAAAAAAAATAAGCTGAATGAGTCATTGTTCGTCAGAGGAGAGGAGGAATTTTTTTTTGTTTGTTTAGGAGGGGGGTGGCGTTAGAGATACTGAAGGAAGAAGGGTTGTTTTGTTTTGCTTTGTTTTACAGATACATCACAGGAAGAGTCTTATTTGGAGATTAAGTAGAGCTATTAATGACGAGCAAAATGGCTGTCAGTCACGGCCTATATTCCCTGGGTAATGAACAAAGTCGTATTTTTATTATACACAAAAATAGACAGGCCCTCCCACCACCAGCCACCAGCCTGGGGCTCTCCCCAGCCCGACGACACTGGCACCCAGCACCGGCACCGGTACCCAGCGCCGGCACCCAACGCCGGCACCCAGCACTGGTACCCAACACCAGTACCCAACGCCGGCTCCCAACACCAGTACCCAACACCGGTACCCGGCACCGGCACCTGGCACCGGCACCCAACACCAAGACCCAATGCCAGCACCCAACACCGGTACCCAGCACCGGCACCCAGCACCAGGCTGGCCTCCTCCCACGCTCAACGGTGCCAGGGAAATAAAGATAAAGCCAAAACATTGCTGAACCCGGGAGAAGTTAATTCCAATCCCTTTAACCATTCGCAGGAGGAAGGGCAACACAAGGACGTGAGCACGAAACAACAGGTGGCAAAAAAAAGCACGGACTGGGCAAACTGAGATCAAAAGGGTCTTTTCAGGGCTGTTTGGTAATTTTTTTCCTTTTTTGATGAAGTGAGGAAGAAATAACATTAATGAATCATGAGCACATCACGTGCCCGGTAACCTTGTGGAGCCACCAGCAACTCCCACTCATTTATTTTTCAAACAGAGCTAGGAAATAAATATAAAAGCATCGCTAGCCGGTGTCCTTCTCGGCGCTGCTGTCAGGAGAACAAAAAGGAGAGAGGTTTAGGCAATAAGGAAGTAGGGAAGAATTTAAACAAACAGCCCCAGCCCAAAGCCCCTGCCTGCCCGGGGCACCAGCTCCGCCACGCAGGTGCTTTGCAAATCCCAACCCACACGCCAGCACATTTGAATTTTGGGAAAGCCTTTAATACCTCAAGCTCATAAAGTCTTGCACTAAAAAAAACATAAATTAAAAAAAAAAAACAACACCACTTAGGGCTTTATATGGGCTTTTTTTTTTGTAGTTCCTATTAAAGTTTTAGTAAATATACTAAAATAAGTGACTGGGAGCTTCACCTCCATTATTTTGAATTACTGGCTGACACCAGAGATAAAAGTGCCCTGTCCCAGTCTCTGTCCCAGTCCCATCCAGTTTTGGAGACCTCCACGCATGCCGAGAGCACAGCTTTTTACAGCAGCTCCTGCTGGCAGCATGGAAATGCCCATGTCATGAATTGTGTCCTTCCTCATAACGAGAGAGAATTAAACATAAAACGTTGACTGTGAATTTCTTGACCTACACAAGGAGAATTTCCCACAGCTGACGATGCTGTAAAAAAGGCAGTGGAGATGGCACACGGCAATCAGTAATATTATTTTAAATTTCTTCTTGCACTGGCACCCATAACCTGAACTTTAAGGTGATTTTACAACAGTTTTTGAAACATTTTGAATCAAAATGGCTTTTTTTTTTTTTTTTTGTGCTTTTTCTTTGCTGTGGTGCATCACAGGCTTAGTTTTGTTTTCGTTTTTTTGGTTTTAAAGGGGAACTAATCTACCAAGTCTTCTTCCGAAGGCAGTAATAGTTAAGCGCACACTAACAGAAGTGCAAATCAAGACCGGGCCAAGCGACATAATTACTTTCCAGACGGGTGAACGTGCCGGCGATGGAGTAGCCCATCTGCTGAGAAAACGAGTGGAACAACTGCTCCAATTTTTTTTTGTTTTGAAGCAAAGGTGCAGCAACAAACCCACAAAATAGGCTTCGCTTCCAGCAGTCAGCGCCTCAGAGCCATTTTTATAATCCTTGTTTTTCTTAGATTATCCCAGTGTGGTTTTTCTCCCATTTCCTTGTTGAGCACTATTTAACCAGCACAAAGTATGCAATCATTAAACCATGCGACACGGAGCCAACTGGTCACCCAGAAATGACCAACAGCAGCAGCCAGTCATTGTTGAAATAACTGGTTTGTTGGTAAATCGACAAAAATAAAACGGCCTTTGGTGGCTGTAATTTGCAGGCAGAGCTGGGTGCTCGGCAGGGCTGGTGTCAGCCCCGCAATGCGACGAGTCCTGGCTCCAGAGGGGGCTGAGCTGCAACGGGTCCCCCCTGCACGCGCCTCCGCCCCCGAGAGCATCAAGGCGGACAGAGATATATAAAAAAGACACAATTATAAGCGTCTCTATAGCAATAACCATTTTATTTAATAAATGAAAAAAATCTGTTCAGAGGCCTGGCTCTCCGAGCTGGAGTTTCTCTCTCGTGTAAGGAGGAGACTCGCAATGAGTAAAGTCTGTATTTAAACTAGATACCGCAAATCAAGGCATACGCGCATTTTTCTCCGTCCACTTGCAGATGCACTGGGGACCAGAGGGGCATCACAGATGCCACCACCCCAGGCTCAACTCCGGAAAGCAGGTGACATTTCATCAAATAGAATCACAGAATGGTTTGGGTTGGAAGGGACCTTAAAGATCATCTAGTCCCCCCCCCCCTGCCCTGGGCAGGGACGCCTCCCACCAGCCCAGGTTGCTCCCAGCCCCGTCCAACCTGGCCTTGAACCCCTCCAGGGATGGGGCAGCCACAGCTTCTCTGGGCAACCTGGGCCAGGGGCTCACCGCCCCCACAGCAAAGAATTTCTTCCTGAGATCTCATCTAAATCTTCCCTCTGTCAGTTTAAACCCCTTCCCCCTTGTCCCATGGCTCCCCTCCCTGATCCAGAGTCCCTCCCCAGCTTTCCTGGAGCCCCTTTAGGGACTGGCAGGGGCTGGAAGGTCTCCCCGGAGCCTTCTCTTCTCCAGGCTGAACCCCCCCAGCTCTCTCAGCCTGTCCTCACAGCAGAGGGGCTCCAGCCCTCCCAGCATCATTTCTCCAATCCCTTTCATGTTCAGACTCTCCGAACCTGAGCAGAGCACCAGGGCTCACTATACCAGTTTTGGAAGCAAGACAGATAAAATCCAAACACTGTCCTGCCCGAGTGCTGCTCTCTGTGCCGGCATGCGGGACGAGTGCCAGGACGTGGTCCCCCTGATCAGGATCGGCTCCGTGCTCGCTCCGGGCATCTACTGAGTCAAGTCAGGAGCAGTCCGGGGCAATCGTTAACCAGGGAGGCCAACAGGCGCCGGGTCCATGCACCAGCCTGCCTGTGGAAAGTCATGTGAAATAACACCCTTCAGGAAGCAGCACCACTCGCCAGCCCAGAAAGGCTCCGATTTAGTGATAAAGTACCTATTCCCATGGAAAAACACCAATCAGTGTGTGCAAGACACAAACCCGTCGCCTCATCCCAAGCTCGTGCTGGGAGCAAGAAGTGAGCACTGCCGCCACCGAGGTGTCCCCATCTCGGCGGCTGCTACCGCTTGTCACCCACAGGAACCAGAGTGTTCCCCCTCCACGGCTTCCCTGGCACCAGCCAGGCTCGCAGGACAACAAGCTGCATCTCCCCTTTAACTTGGGATCCTTTTAATCAACCTGCCCTTCCTCCACGCTGAGATTTGCATCCCATGGCTCTGGGACCCTCCAAGCCAGAAAACCCCTTTCTTTTACTAAAAAAGCATCTTAAAAAAAGTCTGAGCGAGGTTTCGGGAGCAGCCCGAGCCGCTTTTTCGGCAGCATTTACCCATTTAGCCGATCCCAATTTCCCAAAGGCAGGGTGCCAAGCGGGGATGAAGCACACAGCCTGAGCCCGAATTACTCCGGGTGCGAACACGGGGGGAGCAGGAAAGATCCAGGCCTCCCCGGCCGGCACAGGGACTCCCCACCTCATCCACGACTAGAGGTGCAGGTATGTTCATCCTCTCATTTTCAAGTTTACTAAGCGCACTGAACCAGTTTTTCCTGTTTTCCTTCAAATTAATGGTCACCGCGGGAGGCGGTGCAGGGTGGCGGAGCATCTCCTGGGCGCTCACAGGGAAACGCTGCCAAAATCGCCCTTGGGGGGTCCTGGATGACAGACCTCAACCTCTGCGCCAGCACCTCCCTCTCCTCTCCATGCAGCGGGCACACCAAAGCAACCAGAAAAAGGAGGAGGAGGTCTGGTCCAGCCCAGTGACTCTCCTCCTGTTCAAGCAGCATCACAATAAATTGAGAACCACAGCAGCACAGAACCCCCTTGCTCCTGCTTCAGGAGTCACCACCCAGCAGGTTCAACAACCTCACCAGGGAAGAAACTCCTTTGAGTTCTGTTCAGGTACCGGTCACTTCCATGCAAAACCAGAATGTTTGTGCAAAAACAAAGGGAAGAATTCCTGTCCCACCATGGGCACCACGCTCATCCTCCTCCGAACACAACCCAAGGCCCTGACCCGTGCAGGGGCGTCAGACCCAGCTAGAGAGACCAGCCCCATCACACAGGTCCGACGACAGCAGCCACGCTCTGGCACCCTCAGCAAGATTTTTAAATAACTCCAAGGCCGACAAATGGTGTTAAGCCCCTTCATTGTAGGGGCTCAACATCTCAACCATCACTTAATGACCAGCCCGTTTTTCAGACACGCTATAGGGCAAAAACATTAAGGCATCTGATTTTTAACACTCTTCTGTGCCTCTCTGTGTGGCTACGCCGAAACTAGTTTTGAAATGTATTAGAAAATACAACTCCCGTGAAATCACTGATTATGTTGCCTTGCTTTCAGTGGAAGAAAGCCCAAAATGGGGGCTTTGCAATTTCTCAAATGCAGAATTTCAGTTCCCAAGAGATTATTAATTTTTATTTAAAAAAAAAAAAAAAATGCAGCAGAGTTATTTTGTAACAAAAATATTGAATGTCCAAACAAAGTCAAAAGTTAAACATGCCACTGCCAAATTTCTGCAAGGCCCAATCACTATATTAAGAAAAGAGATCATAAAACAAACAAAACTCCAAACAACCTACAGGCCACGATAATCAACATCCAACAGCAATACTTCTTTCGCTATGTGTAAATTTCTAATTATAACCACAGCAAAAAAAAAAAATCCCTCCAAATCCAATGAGAATCTTTCCCACCTTGTCCCCAGAGACCAAATTTACCCAATCACGGTTTTAAAAATTATTTCCATATGTTAATTATTTCCTGTAAAAGATTAACTCACTTCTCTTTTGTGTTACAGTAAAATCCATGCGAATGGCTCGAATTCAGCCTCAGCCGAGCACTGAATTACGGGACTTTTCCACATTTCAGGCCCAAAATAGATGCTCACAACCAAGCAAACTTCTCCCCAGCCAGGTCCGTCCTCATCAGCAATTGCACGATTGGGCCAATGTCTGTGTGAACATTCAGCTGGGACGAGGAGGAACATGAAAGTATTAATTGATACCCACCAAGGAGAGCATGTGAGAGCCTTCCTACAGAAAGCCTCTTTAATTAAGGTCGAATTGCTCCTCTGTGCTGATGAAGACCTGGAAGATGCAGGCGGTTTCTGGGGATCCTTCTCATTCTCCACCTCTTCCCTCTTGTCCTTCAGCCCATGCAACCTGCCCTCCCCTACCATGAACCCAAGCACTCCCTCCATGCTGCTGCTGGTCCCGAAACATGTCCTCCAGCAGCTTGACCAAGCCAGTACCCAGGAGGACAACCATCCACCCAAGGCGGACTTTACTTCCTTTTTTTTTGGTGGCCATCTATTTCAGTCCTGAAGGGCCAAAATGTCCCAAACCCCTCCTGTCTTCCCAGAGACGTCTCCAGACTGGAGAGGAGGACTGCTGCTTCCAATGGTGGGGAAGGGCTCAGCTGCCTCCAGCCCCATAAACTTAAACCGATCCATAAGACTGTTTGCTTTGTCAATACCAAAGTACAGCATAAAGCCTTCAGGCACCAGTTAAATCTCGACATCATTGTATTTATAGTTATGAATAATAAGAGCTTTTCCACAGCACTGCAGCGGCAAGGCATAATTCAACAGAAATTCAATTTTTAAAGGATGATGAATTGTGATACACTGAGATTTTTATGCTCCTATGACTATTAAGAAGCCCACGATATTCATTTTAGTAAAGTAAAAATTGAATATGGCAAAGTATTGTTCACGACTCGGATAAGAGCACCAGTACTGGCATCTGCACCCATCTCCATCGTGACCAGGCAGGAGACGGGCAAGTTTTGATGACTCCTGGGCTGTGTCATCGCTGATGTGATCTCTGAGTTTGGATCTCACTGAGCATCGGGATCTTCCTGAGCATCTCCCATTAGAGGCCACTGTCCCTCTCCCGCGTCACACCACGCCATGCTAATTTTGCAACTCTCCTTTTCCTAAATGCTTTTGCATTTCTCCCTCTGCTTCATCAAAAAAAATGCTCCAAGACTGGTTCTAAAGCCCTCTCCAGCCTTTCTCCCAGCTTCTCGCCACCCAGACCACCTCTCCGGCAACGTCCCAAGGAGCATGACAACCACTCCCACGCAGATGGCGCATTGCACTGCACCCATCTGCTCCCTGCTCTGTCCGTCCTTCTTCAGAACCACACAGTTTTGGGAGTTTTGCCCCATTAGGGCTCTGCATTAGCTCGTTCAGGGCGCCCACAGTACCTCTTCTTAAACCAGGCACTGCTTTTGCCTCTGCAGACCCAAACTCCCCTCTTTTGTCCTATCTCTCCAGCCCGCGAGTCAATTATCTTCCCCTTTAAAGCATCCCCAGAATGAACCTCCCGAGACTTCGTCCCAGGGCACAAACTGGCCGCGGGGATGGGCCATGGCAGCAGAAGCGATGCCCTGACTGTGGCAGTGCCACCGCCACCTGAAAGGCAGAAAGACGCGAAGAAATTCTGAAATGAGCAATTACAGACCATCCCGCGCATGAGGATGCTGCTGCTTAATTTGATCAGCTGGTGGCTGGCTTTTACCCTAAACTACAGGGACTTCTCTGATAAAAACCTTCATACCTGAGCTGTATTAAGCATGGAGACTTTCAGCATTCAAATAAAGATATTTAAAAATTCTGACATTCTTACCGTCACTGATTTCTAGCAGTAGGCTCCGAATCTCCAGCACTACGTGTCATTTTAAAGGAACTGATTCACCACCAGGCTTCATTTTACCCATAAAGACACCAAAGCGTTCCAGCTCAATGCATGAAAAACAAATGCTTATTCACAGACCTTCACACACTCTGGCTCGTGCTTAGGCTCGGCACCCTGCGTCGAGCTCTTTGTTGCCTTAGGGTCCGACTTAAATGTAGAAATCGGGCCCTGAGGCTGATTCCTGGCACTGGATGGCAGGTTTCAGCACGGGGTAGGGCAGCCGCTTACCATGGACCTATGAGGACCCCACAGGACCCAGACCCCTGCTCCAGCACATGAACTCACATCTCATTTTGCAAACACCCAGCACACCCAAGCTCTCCATCCCTTCCACAGCTGTGGATTAGCCAAGGGCAGTCACATAGAGAGAACCTGCGGAGAAACACATGAAAGATAAAACCTGAAAAATAAAAGGGAGTCTGATGCCAGAAGGGGAAGACAGTGTAGACACAGTCCCTCCACCCTCCAGCTTCTCATCTTCCTCCCAGCCACATCCATGGGATCCCACTGCCCACCCTCCCCTCCACTGTTCTCCAGCCTCCTGCCCCAGAGCCTGAGAAAGAGGATAAATAGGTCTCACACCTCCAGCACTCACGACCCCCAGACCCATACAGACATACTCAAAAACTCTTATTGCTCTCTAAATCTCATCTCAAGGCTTTCCAGCTTATCAAGCCTTTCATTTGACTTCAATGGCCTTCAGAAAGGGCTCGCTGAGCCTCTTAATGATGCTCAATGGGACACGTAGTTCTTGTCTAACAAAACCTTTTGCAGGCAACACGCTTGTCAGACAGCAGGGCAGCTCTTCCCCAAAGCCTGCCCGTATCAGTCAGACGCACCCATCAACACCAACCACATTCTTCCCCAAGAAAACACCATGAGGTCTACCTAGAGAAGCAACTGACTCCTACAGTGCTCAAGGCAAAAATTCACTGGGGAGGTAGATTCAATGACTTTCACACCCATTCAACCGATGGGTGCTGCCAGCATGGAGGTAAGTTAACTCCTTCCTGGCCACCAAAACTCTATCAGCGAAAACCCCGGTCGCACCCAGGGGAAGGCACAGAGCTGACCCCTACATGCACCATCCCCTCCACGACAGTGTCTCAGGTGAGTTATAAATAGAGGTCTTTAAAACATGGACCTAGGCACAAGCTATGAAGACACCTAAAACTTTCCACACCACTTTCAACCCAATCGAAATCAGGAGCTGTACGTGACAGCTCTGATTGTCCCTGCTGCCATGAGCCCTGGGGACAGCCATGCCACGCCATGCCCAGGCACTTCATGGACATGAAACAGCTGGGGCCAACCCATCTGTGAAACATGGCCATGACCACGAGGAGGGTGGACCATCCCTTCATTCCCCTTGGACTACTCCCAGGTCCAGGTCCTCCTCCTCGGACTCCTTTCAGACTCCTAAACAAGGACTGGGTTTTTGATGGACACCCCTACCACGTCCTACCACACCAAACATCAACAGGTCAGGTCACAAGGAAACAATAATATGGACTTTTAACATAGATGGAGCTTCAAAACAGCTCATAGTTCAGTCTGTTTCTATAATCATCACATAACATTGTCCTCCCTAACGAAAAAGGTGGAGGAAATATAATTATGAAGAAATGGTAGTTACTGTGTGATGGTGCCAGACCAGAGAGAGAGACTCCTGTACTCAGGGCAGATACAATGAACACAACTCAGACAGAAAAATGTGGGGAAAGGATTCAAAATGACTATTTTGCAGGTGTGAACACCCCGTGCCAACCTGGCTAAAAATGTCTGAGCAAGACGTTCAGCCCGTATGTCTTCATCTGGGAAAGAAGAAAGAAAACCAGCCTTCTCAAACAGGCTTGGCATTAATTCCTGGTAAGATTTACGGTTTTGGTTTAGAAAGATAACTATTTTAGCCTAAGAGACTTAGATTTTTGCAGAGCTTACTATTGCACAAGATGTTGATTCAAAACAATCAGCCCTAGAAGAGAAATCAATGTAAACACATGCTAAGTGGATTAAAAAATAGCTATTTGATAAATTTTGAAAACTAACTGTAATGGAGGAATCCTCATTTCTTCCAAGAGAAAGCAATCCCTGAAAGGATTCAATATCTATCAATGATTTACAAGCAGCCAGAAAATCATTCCCAGTCATGTTTGCAGGGAACATAAAATTAAAAATTAGTTGCACATAATTAAAGAGGACAGGTCACTAATACAATGCCATCTGGATCGATGGGTGTGCTGGACTCATTTAAACAAGATGCATTTTTATGTAGCCAAACACAAGATTGTACAACTACGGAAAAAAAAAACAAAAAACCAAACCAGCAGATGGACAGTGTCCTAAAAGAACGGCTGGAAACCGCTTAGTTGTTGTGGTGAAGACCAAAGGGAGTGCTGCTGCCCACGTAAGGCCGTGGAGGAGGAGGCCAGGGGTGTTCAGAAGAGGACAATAAGGATGTGCAATGTACCGAACACCGCCAGTGACACCGTTATTTTGTGCTGTTTCCATTTCTTGTGCAACAATCACAAACGAGATGGGAGAGAAAGAGGCACATCCACTACCCAACTCCTCGTATCCTACAGTAGCCATCTGGAATGTGCCCATCCCTCCTCCTTGAGGATGACCATGGACATCTAAAACTGGGAGAGAGTACTACCATTTCCAGAGTCTTGCAATCAGGGTTATGGACCTTTTCCTAAAGATAAACTTTAGGTCAAACAAAACCGATGGGTTTGACACTGGAGTTGCTGGCCGGGCAGCGCAGGAGCTTGCGGCTGGATGACTACCAGCCCTTCCAGCCTTGAAAGGCACAGGTCCATGAGAGGTGGACAAAGCATCGTCTGGACTCACACCAGTGCCATTCAGACATTAAAGCCAGCCCTGTTTTCCTCAGTCCTTCCTGGACTGGATGACTGCAGTCCAAGAGCCTGTTTATTTTTGCTGAATTAGTCAGATGGGTTCCTGTCAAAAACAAAGCTAATTCTCCAGCAAATTTGATCACATCTAACAAAAATCTGCATAGCTTGGACGCAGGGATCCTGACTTACAGTTGCAGAACCCAAGGAAAGAAAGAAGGGACAAGGTAGCAATTATTTTCTTCCCACTTTTTGTCTTAAAAACCCCTTTTCCTCCTTGGCTGCCCAATTTATTTTTTATTACTGCCCTAGACAGCAGCTCCAGAAATGAAACACTTAACCTCTGCAAGTTGCTTCTCTTAATGAATACACAGCAGTTTGCTATTCATTACATCCAAAAGGAAAAGCCAAATCTGTTTCTGCTGCATTAGCCAGCACGGCTGTTAAATGCTGCACGGAGAGTAGCCATGGCGACCTTCTCGGAAAGGAAAACCGGACTTTTCCAAAGGCTATTGTCAGCGCTCAAAACAACAAAATAGAAGCAACTTTTTTATTATTATTATTTATTCCTACTTTGGAAGAAAATTCAATGCCAGTGAAAGACAGCAGACTGACAGCAATAAAGAAGGAGTTTATCCATAGACTGAGCATAAAATACGCAAGGTGTTGACAGTTTATTGTTGGGGTACCCTCAACTCTGACCTGGAAATAACCACCTTTATAATGACACAGCAATTGATCTCCTTGTGTACCAAAATCCCCAGCACTTCTGCTAAGCATGCTGGCTGATGCCCAACTGGTTGCTTATCAACAGCCCACAAAAAATTTGGTCAAGTCTACCAGGACAAAGCCACCTTGAAGCTATGAGATGGTATTTTTTTCTACCTCTAAAGAGGAGAAGAACAAGGCAAACGAAGATAGCTTCTACGAAAAGAGGGCTCCAGAGGCTCACCTCACTCAATCACTCCAACCATTCAAAGCTATGAGAAACACCAACCAAAATGTCTAAAACATCCTGATGTCTCCCAAACACTAGTTATTATTGACAATTTCGATGTGAGCTGATGAAGTCATTTCTCTTCAGTTCTTGTGCTGGGAAATCAGATTATACAACTTGCCCAGAGCCACAGAAAAAGATTTTGTGAGAACCAGACATTTATTTCTGGAATTTCAGTCTTGCATTTTATTCAAAAAATAATTCCTTCGTTTTGGAGAGGTTATCTAAGTGCCTAGGGTCATCCCCCAACCTCTCCTGGGTAGTCAAGACATCAAAAAGCCAATAGACAGAACCTGGCCAGTAAAAGGAAAAATACTAAGAGCACTCCAAACCGCTTATTGCTACTGCAATTACTACTAAATGAAAACAGGGTCATTTGACTGCTTGCCAAAGCTAAGAAGGGTGTTCCAGGATGGAGGGATCCAGGTGGTGAACTCCGTGATGGAGAACACTATCCAAAGAACGTTTATGCAGACTGACACACAAGCAACTACGATACAGAGCCACGTACAGCACTTTGGGGTCTGTTGGTAGCTTTCTCGCACAAGAGAGAAAAAAAAAAAA
>VYZM01004184.1:259976-294841 GCA_013398915.1 Dromas ardeola
AAAGAGGTTTCCTGAAGTGTTTGCATGGCAGGTAACACAACCAGACACCGTGACCTGCTGCTAAGCAGAAACACAAACTCAACGAGCGGAAACATCAAAAAGTTGCCACTGTTTTCCCGCTTCTACCAAACGTGACATTTGGGCTTGGCAAAAATACATGAATGCCCAAGATCCAAAAGCCTGTTCTGGCCTCTCCTTGCCAACCATCAAACTACAGTCTAGACCTCACTCTACCCCCCAACCCATCCACCAAGCATTCTCTGGCTCTCCCTCAAGGTCCTGTCTTCAAACACCCAGAGCCCAGGCTCCAAGTCACCCAACTGGCAACTTCTTGTAATAGAAGTGACACTTCCCACCCCATTCTGGTAACTAGCCAAGTGGATTTGCTCTTCAGGCAACCGGAGGTATCCTCCATTCCTGTCCAGCCACACAATGCAACTGTAGGGCTTTTATGGCCAGCAGTGTCAGCACTCCTACAGGAATAGCAGGCAATGACACTTGAAGAGGTGGCTGGGCATCCAAGCACATTGGCCAGGCATCAAATACTGTTGGCCAGCACATGTGGCTTGGCATGCAAACTGCCAGATGAGCTACTTCTGGTCTTAAGGCTCTAATCTATGTCCTTGCAAAGCCAATGCAACTACTGTTTTCCTCCAGCAATGCGTAGGAAAACATAAAAACTGAAATGCAAAGCATAAATCTCAATCCCCTTGTGTTCAGTGAACACAAGATTTATTTTTCTCTGACCTTCTTCCATATCTTTGAGCTAACTGGCAAACACTGCTGAAGACCATAAACGGTTCCCACTGTCTGTGACTACGCACAACTTTGAGGGCCTTCAACTCTGGGTTTCACTTAATGTCAGTCTGAACGAGTACTATCTCATTTTTTAATGAACTGTAGAATAAATCAACCAAAATAAGCTGATGAAAAGAGCAACTCCACCTGCCACACAGACCTGCACTCTTCAACATTTTACCCATGCACTTATTTTCAGGACCAAATATTTATTCCATATTTTATTTTTATGTACTTAACTTGCAGCACTACACAGCTCCTGTTTTCTTAAGCCTCTGAATACCAGACTGGAAAATCCTACTTCAAATGGCACAATAGCCATTTCGCTGAGAAACCGTCCATCCCAGCTACTTTTAAGACAGACAGATGAAGATCGCCAGGAACTCTACAATGAGGTGGTCTACAAAAGCCAACACAGACTCCATGACCAGAAAGGTATTTTCAAAATTAGACACTTTAGGTCAAGGGTCTTTTGCCTTTATTGGCTCTCTGACATTCAAACCTATCACCCCCTGCAGCCATCATCAGGAATCTGGGCTATTGGGTAACGGCAGTGGTCCTTGCTCTCCTGCCAGTGACCCTGTTACTGCTCACACATCCCTTGCAAGGGCACGCAGGGGAGCTGCAGAGCCAACGGAAAGAGCCCTCATCCAGCCAAAGTTCTTTGCCTTCTTGAAAACTGTAGGCTGACTATGTTCGAGCAGTTATCATACGAGATACATTTGGAAGCACCAAAAAATTCAATTTTATCCTTTTTTCTTTCATTTATGGAAGAGACAATACAAGTGTGACGTGGAAGCACCTTCATCCTTCACAGTGCTTAGAGGAAAAGCCTACTCCCACGTGGACATGCGCTTTCCAGGACACACTCTCTTCTTTACAGAGAAGGAAAGCCTCCGAGCAAAGCTGAGGTCTGTTTGAAGGAGGCACCACTGCCTCTGCAGAGCCCCAGCCTGCACTGCTCAGCACTCTCGGGACATGCAGCAAGTCATCCCATGGCAAAGAGGTTCAGCTCCCGATCTCCGGATGGCCCGGGAAGGTGCTCCTCATCACTCTCAGGAACACCTGAGAAGCCCAAGGTACTCACACAAGTTATTTCAGTTGCATCTTTCACCAGAGATGAGGCAGAGGGGAGGTAACAAAGACAGGACGGGAGCTCTCAGCAACTCCAATTCTGCAGATGCAGAGACTCTCATATGACAGGGGGGTTCACCCAGACCCCCCACAGAAACCAGCTGAGAGCTCCTGATGCACAGAACTATACATGCTGAAGTGGCAAAGAGACAGGCCCAGGAAGCTGCTGGGTGACAGGGGAGGACCTGCTAAATCCAGACTGACCCTCCCTGCAGAGCTCCTCCCAGCCCCACCATGGGCTGCTCTGCCCAGCGCTTTGGGGGGTTTTGACCAGCTTTCAGTCCTTGGGTTTTTTTGGCGTTCTCACATCTTTCAGAGGTGTGAGCACTCCTACAAGTCTGCTTTCCCAGTAACCTCCTGCTGGCCATGTACAGCCCGTAGGGGTGCCTACACCCATCCCAGTGAAAACCAGTGCTGCCACTACATCCCCTCCCCACCAGACACAGGAGGACTCGGAGCACAAACACCAGCGTCTATGGCAGGGATGATCCGGGCTGCTGGGCTACGAACCGAGAAACAGCCAAAGGTCCATCCATACCCCTCCTGGCTCAGCTACCCATTAAGACCAGCAACACTGATAGGGCTTTTTGCCTGTAATTCAGTCCTGGAGGATGGGAACCAGATCCCTGAGCTCATCCTGCATTTACACACTCACTGCCATGGACTCAGACGATTTCAGTGCCCAGTGGTACCTGAGAACAACATTGCAGAGGGGATTACAGCTTGAAGTAACTTTTCCACCCAAACCCGTGCCCGAGTTTGGAGAAGCAGGGATGGGAACAGAATATTTTTTCCCCTTTGCAGAGCTACGCTCTCGGTCTGAATGCTGCCAGTAACAACAGCTTCCTGACACGTGCTTCCAGTGCCCGGTGAGGCACAGGAAAAAGGAAACACAAATTTCGAATCTACGAATAAATGTGACGTCCAATCCCAAACCAAACGATAAAGGCAACTTAAAGCCATTTTCAAAACTCGTAATTTTGCAGCAGGCAGATCTCAGGGAAGGGAAGAGGGGGGGTCCCTGCTGCATCTGAACGTGGACGGAGGCCACCGCCTCTGCTCAGAGCTTCATCCACCCGCACAGCACCCACCTCCCCAGCTCCCCCAAGCATACCTCACCCCCCACACCACAGCTACACCGCCAAGGAGATACTGTCTTCCACCCAAAGACTTTTGCACATGGATTGAATCCATAACCAACATTACTGTCACAACCGTGATGAATGGAGACATCCCGTACCAGCACGAAAGCTGCTGGGCCCAGTTGGACACATCATGGGTACGCTCTCCTGGACACAGATGAAGGCTCGGGCTCTTTACCTCACTCCAGCAATGCTCTCCAAGTGCTGTGAACTGGGCAAGTGAAAGCAATGGGAGCTGCACATCCCAGACCTGAATGAAAAACGCCTCTCTGGCATTTCTTAGCTGAACAGAGCCCTTTTCCGAGAGGAAAGCACCACTACCGAACTGACACGGTGCAGGCAGACATCCTGGTTCAGGGTGCGACCTTCCACGGTGCCAGCAGTCCTGGCCTCGCTCCAGAAATGTCACTCCACGCACCGCATGCAAAACTCGCTCTGGCTGCTGTACCCTGTTTGTCACCCAGCTCCTGTACCCTCTGGTTGTCACCCAGCCCTTGACAAAACGTCTGAGAAGCAGCTGGACCACCCCGTGCCAGAGTGCCTGCGTGAGGAAGGCTGAGCGAGCTCAGACCATGGGTCCATAAAAGCCACCATTCTGGCCCCAGCAGCGGCTGGGTTAGGAAAGCGTATAAAATCAGGAAAAGCCTAAGCGGGACATCTCCAGAATCATCTCCCATCCTCCAGCGAGCTGCAGCTCAGGGCTTCATGGGCAAGAGGTGCTTGGCTGCCGTTGGCAGAAATTTCTTTCATGAATTTATCCAGTTGCTGCTTTTTTACTATTTTGTAAATATAAAACCTAATGCCAGCCTCTCAAAAACATCCAGGATGGAAGAAGCTTGAAGCATTCCCACAAAAAACATTTAAAACACTCAGTGAAGCATCAACACATCACACGCATAGAAGGAACGGAGACAGAGCGACTGAAGGGCGACTTGGAGAGCACCAAGCCATCCAACCCACCGCTTGGTGCACAACTTGACAAATCCCACCCCACGCACACGCCCCTCACCCCTGGTTGGGAGCGTAATTCTATGATCCTGTGATAATTGGAGGCATGAACTAATTATTAAGCAGCAGCACAGTGAGGAGGCCCCTTCCGTGGGTTTCTTTTTCCACATAAGAGGGACACGTATTTTGAAAAACAAAAACTTTGTGGCACGCCTGACTTAGCAAACATTTCCGAGGTGCGAGGAGGCGGGCTACGCAACATTCTGAACCAAATGTTCACATTTGAGAAACCATCACAAGCTGGGGGCAGTCCTTAGTGCAAGCCAAGGCACTGGGCTGTCCCAGTCCCATACGCACGTTATTACAGACCTGCAACTTACAGCAGGGTAAAAATAACATAAAATCGGGATTTCTTGGGGTTCTTTTAATTTTTAAATTAACTACTCTAACTTAAGGACATTAAACCTGGCCAACAGGAGACCAGGATTTAGACCTTGATCCATCATTTGGACACTTCAGAAACAGTGCCAAATAATTTAACACTTGACATTTATTATTTTAAAGCTGCTGGCGGTACAATTTGCAAAATCTACTTCAAAATCTATTATTTCTACTAGAAATATTTTCATTATTTAATAAAATTAAAATGAAAACTGGGCATAAGTTTAAATATTGCTTTCACATCGCTGCCTCCAAAATTCTTACTGTGCTGTAGTTGTGGAGGAGAACCAGAAAATGAAAAGCAAAAGTGATCTCAGCCGGCTTTCCTCTCTACTAGGGATGTAAGAGAGTTTCATAGGATGGAAGTGTTGCTTCATTCGGTTTTAGGAACCTTTGTCTCTGTCAGCAACGTAAGGAAGGGGTTACCCAGTCCACTTTAGCGTTGCCTTTTTCCCAAATAAATGTGGATCCCTTTTTTAAAGGTTTGGCGATGCCCAGCTACACCAGCCCTGTGCTCCCTCCCGAGCCCCGGGACAGGGACCACCATCGGCCGCCACAGGCAGCGAGCGCTGGGGGCTCAGGGGGCTCTGCCCGGCCCGGGGGGCTCTGCGGGGCGGCTCGGCCCTAGCTCCTGTCCTGGGGGTTCGTGGCTGAGGGTGTTGAAACACGGGGGCAGGACCGACTGCCGCCATGGGGACAACGCCAGCCGCCAGCCAGCTCCGCCGGCCCCGCGGGGTTCAGCATTTCACAACACGGGGGAGTTTTCATAAACTTTTTCTCTCCATAAATTAAACTCAGTTGTTTTCTATTACAAGACACTTTTCTGTACCTAAAGGGAAGCCTGTGCTAGAGAGACAATGAAAAAAGCTACTTAGGCAAAGCACGTGTGATTCCTCACCTATCCATCAAGGCAGGTAAGCCATCGCCACCAAGAGCACACTTGGGTACCACACAGAGGACATACTGCATCTGGATACCCTGGAGGATAACCTTGAGGGAGGTCATCCTCCCCCTCTGCTCTGCCCTGGGGAGGCCACAGCTGGAGCACTGGGTCCAGTTCTGGGCTCCCCAGTTCAAGAAGGGACAGGGAACTGCTAGAGAGGGGACAGCAAAGAGCTATGAAGATGATCAATGGACTGGAGCATCTCTGTGCTGAGGAAAGGCTGAGAGCCCTGGGGCTGTTCAGCTGGAGAAGAGCAGGCTGAGAGGGGATCTCATCAGTGCTCAGCAATAGCTAACGGGCGGGTGTCAGGAGGATGGGGCCAGACTCTTCTCAGTGGTGCCCAGCGACAGGACAAGGGGCAACGGGCACAAACTGGAACACGGGAAATCCCATCTGAACATGAGGGAAAATGTCTTTCCTGTGAGGGTGGCAGAGCCCTGGCACAGGCTGCCCAGAGAGGTGGTGGAGTCTCCGTCTCTGGAGACATTCAAACCCCTCCTGGACGCGTTCCTGTGCAACCTGCTCTGGGTGACCCTGCTCTGGCAGGGGGCTGGAGGAGATGATCTCCAGAGGTCCCTTCCAACCCCTGCCAGCCTGATTCTGTGAAATGCTTTTTCCAAACACAGAACTCTCTCCAGCAGTTTCCGAGCAAAGACAGATCTACAGTCACTGGTAACATCTTGTGGGAAAACAGATTTAGTGCTCCTTGTAGGCCTCAAAGTCCACTTATCTCAAGCAAGAGAGAGCTGAAGGACCCTCCTGCACGCACCCAGCATCACCAAACCTGCAGTGACTCGGAGCAGGCAGGGAAAACACAGTTGCTGCGTCCGATGGAGGGGATGACAAATAATCAATTCTTCATGGAGTAGGAGGGGAATCATTTATTTCACAGTTGCTTTGTACCTAAAGAGATGCCTTGGCACCGAATCTTAACTATGCCTTGAATGCTCCTACAAGACTGTGAAGGTGCTTTGGGGGACCATAGAGTGTTACTATAAATATTTTAAGAAAAGAAAAGGGGAGCTGCTCCTGCTGAGCTACAGTAGCATCTCATGCAGTCCATTACAGACTGCTAAGTTCGGGGAAAATCTTGAATTTTCATCAGAGAAAACCAAAAGGTCAGCCTTTCTTATGGGATTTCAGCCATTTGAGTGCCCTTTTGAGCTACAATCTTGAAATTGGGAATAATTCATTCATTACAGACAGCTGATTACGGGGGGGGGGGGACAAGAANNNNTAAACAGCAGGCGATTGTGGGGAGGGAGTACCAGAAATTTGACATTTCTTTCCAGTTCACCGAAAGGTCAGTCTACTGATTTACAAAATTTGTATTAATTTTAACTCTGAGGCTGTCACATTGGGCATGAGGCATCCAATTTGGAGAAATTAAGGTCACTTAAGGTCTCTAGTTGCATTTATCATTTTGAATGCAAAAAGTTCTCAAGGCAAAGGCAATGCTGAGGGAGCCAACAGCCAAAGCCACCCAAACTGGAGACAGCTGCCAGTTTTAATACACTAAAATGCATTTCTGTTTAAGAGAACCCGGGCTTCAAGTCTCTTCCTGCCGCACATTACCAGACATCAACTGCCGTCGCTCCACAAAACAGAGACAAACTAAAGTTTGGGGCTGAACCACCTCCCATGGCAGACCCAACAGTCCGCAAGTCAAACTGCCACTCATCTGGGCTCACACCGGCACCGGGCACTAACGCCACCAGCTCTGCTCGCCACCACCAGCCAGCTCAACTTCTGGAAAGCCGCCATTCAGAGCTCAAAAACACTGAGAGATGATGAAGAGGAGGAGGCGGCGGCAGCGTGGAAGTCATCTTCTTGAGCAGCTGGAGCAGAGGACGGCATGTTTCAGAGTTGACTCAAAGGCCACCGGGAGGAGGGTGGGAGGTGTCTCCCACAAACATGGAAAGTATTGCAAAGCCGCAAAGCACGAGACAGCCCCCAAAGGCGCTGCTGGAGCTTCAACAGCCATCCCGACCGCCCAAAGGCAAAGCTCAGCTGTCTCGCAGTGCTATATGGGAGTGAGAAGAAAAGCAAAGTTCAAGCGATCCCTCCTAAAAATTACCAAACCCAGTGACTGACTTGCTGAGATTTGCGAGGCCCATTATTTGTAAGTCATTTGTGGAGCCTGACAGCACTATAAAGCCCACCTCGTGCAACCGTGGGATCCCTACGCACAGCTCAAAGCTCCTCCCGTCCCTCCCAAGGAATCCCTGCTTGGGCAGCTCTTCATCAAAAGGTTCAGAAAAGCATCCTCACATTTGCACAGAGCAGCAACAAAGACGGAGCAACCCCGACACCCGTCCTCCTGCCCTAGTCGCCAGCCCAGCCCACCTCCCACGTCAGGAGCCACCCTGGCCAGGGGATGGCTTCCAATTTAGGAATAAAGCTACAGCCAAGGCCGAACCCTCACCTGGGTCTAAACCAGACCCATTCACAGCAGCCTGCACTGCTCCCTCAATGCTTTTTTTAACGGAAACATCAGTGTACTTAAGTGTGGTGAGCCCCTGGCCCAGGTTGCCCAGAGAAGCTGTGGCTGCCCCATCCCTGGAGGGGTTCAAGGCCAGGTTGGACGGGGCTTGGAGCAACCTGGGCTGGTGGGAGGTGTCCCTGCCCAGGGCAGGGGGTGGCACTGGGTGGGCTTTAAGGTCCCTTCCAACCCCAACCATTCTATGACTCTATAATTTTTAATTTTTTATAAAGACACACTCACTAAAAACGGACTGGCGGCCTGTCCTGGCTCACCAGGCAAAGGCTGCTCCAACCATCGCAGCCTGTCCTCGTCAGCAGGACCCGCGTGCGCTCCCTGCCCTGCTGCTTCACCCCGAGTTTCTATAAAGCACACCTGACACTTATTTTCTTCCTCAAGCAGGAAAAATTAAGGAAACCATCTCGACACGGTGGCAATTTTATACTCCAGCTATAACCTCTGCCCATCAAACCTTTGCCCAGTCTACCTGTGTTTATGCTGTAAGTAGATTTACATTTTCTAACTTCTTAAATATAGAAAGTTGGATTTTACCACCTTCCCTTTAGAAAAACACTTCAATGTTTAGTTCTGTATTAAAAATTGGCCTTGGTACAACTAGGTTTTAAAATAAATTGCTACTTTTTACACTGTTTGAAAATACTAGTTCCTCTTTGTACTTCATTTCTTCAGGGGAAAAAATACAAATCTAACCCACAATCAGACATTTGCCTTTTTTTCCTCCTTTTTAATTTAGGAACTTGTGAATTCATGCATTGACCCAGCCGAACAAAGGGCAAAGACTGTTAAATTCCACAGCCCAGGAGATATTCGGTTACTCATTCAAGGCCTTATGTAGAGTTTTAAAAAAAAAAAAAAAAAAATAAAAAAAGAGACTTAGTGAGGAGGAGAGGCAGATTCGGAAACGATACTTTTAAATTAACAATCGAAAAGGGGAAAGAGGGAAACCGGGGAGAGATTAGCTGCTTGCTGCACCGCAATGGGAAGATGGAGAGTGGGTTGGAACTCATTAGTCCAATTACATAATATATTGTTTTGGCCAAATCCAAAGGCAATAAAAGCAGTAAGAGAAACGAACATTAGCGAACAGCAAATATGGAAGAGGTGGGGAACAGGAGAAAAAGAAAAGGCTTTTTACTATTTTATTTGTGAAGCTTCTTTAAGGTTTCCCTTTGGCTGGGAAGCACGGAGCAGAGGCAGGAATTTGGCAAACGACCGAAATAGGGCTGGGGGTGCCGAGGGGCGACCAGCACCGCGGGTCTGCGGCCACAGCGGGCAGGGAGGGCTGGCACACACTGCATGGGAAAAAAGAGAATCACTCTCCATTTCCCTGCCTTGCTTTCCTCCTGTCCCTGAAAATCACATTTCATTGAAGTCAAAAGCATTCTGAAATTTTACTAGTTTAGGAAAGATTGAATAAGCATGTAATTAAATTAATTACAGAATCACTGCTCTGCATCCAACTGCAGGAATAGCAGTGAATCAACCAAATGGATTCAAAATCACTTCCTAAATGCTTTCCAGTCAAATAAAACTTCAAGAACAGTTTCAAACCACTTACACTGCAGTCCAGAAAAATCCAACTTTTCAACCAGTTTCCTTCACCCGTACGGGGACACGCTCCTTAAGGGCACAACCCGACCTGGAGTGTTTCTCTTCCTAAATAAACAGCAGCCACTCGGGGCGAGATGCCTCCTCTCCCTGCCCGCATCCCCTGCCCTTCAGCCACTATCCAAGCTGGCTCCTATGGACAGCCACCACACATTTCTAATTAATCACCCTTCCGTGCAAGGAGGAGGTAGGAAAAACCCCTCTGTGAGTTCGTGGCTAAAGGCTGGGTTGCAAAGTGCATGCACAAATTGAGGATGGGTGTGCGGTTCCCAGCGGGAAAGGTGCCACCAGCCCCAGGGACGCTGCCGGCACCCCCATGTCTGCTCCAGCATGGACAGGACCAGAGCTGAGACTCGGATGTCTCAGGTGAGGGTTGTGCCTGGTCCCACACGGTGAGCTGTGCTGGCAGGGCTGGAGCAAGGTCTCCGCTCTTGGTCAGCGGGACAGAGCATCATCCCCTGGGCTGGGGGATGTCGAAGCTCAGAGGAGCCTCTTTCCCCACTTCGGGGGAGCAGAAGCGTGCAACCTGAGGAGGATTAGCTCCAACAGCACAAGCGTCATCCCAGCCCTGGCAAACACCAGACCACAAGCAGCAACGCGACGACAGTCAGTGCAGGGGAGCGGGCACAGGCATCCGCTCTTCCAAGAAAACAGGAATAGCCTCCTGCGGCCTCACCCGCGCAGCAGGGGGCAAGGCTGCCTTTCTGTTAATGCTTAATGTGACGGTAGTTTCACATACCACTGCGTCCGCCGAGCACGGCCGGACAGCTGCCGGCAGCTCTGGCCGCGGTGGGACCGCGGTGGTGCAGAAGAGCCCGTTCTGCACAGGGGATGCAGCAGGGCTCGCCCACTGCCTTGACACGGCTCCTCCACCTGCCCCTGCCCAGCAGAAGGGCCCAGGGAAGAGGGACCATGGGGTCAGCAGCCCGTGGCACGCACCCAACTGCTCTGGGGAAACCAAGTGTGATAGCTCAGACCAGAAACCAAACATCAATGCTAGCCCGGGTGACTTTGCTCAAATTAAGTCAAGTAAGCTCTTCCAACAGCACTGCTGCTTCCAGGAAGATGTCCATCCACAGCCTCGGTGGCTTCAGCTAGCAATGGAGACAGCAGCCAAAGCCAGCTTTCATCCCCTACCCTATGTGAGATGCTGCCTCAAAACCTACACGAGAGGTGCCAAAGGTGGGAAAAGTCAAACAGGCAACACCTGCAGGGCTGCACTGCCGCCAAACAGGTCCACAGGCAGCAGGACACCAACACCTCTGCCTCTGGCTCGGTCAGAGAGAAACACTTCGGAAAAAATATCCAAGTAAAAACTCCAGGACCCACATTGTTTTCAATAAGCTGATGGTCTATTTGTCCATAGTAAAATCTCACCAACTCCCCAAGAGGGATGGACACCACCTGATGTGATCACCCATGACCTATGTCTTCAAACAGAGCAAAACCAGCAAGTTACTGGAGAACAACCAGCTTCAAAGGCTGCAAATAGAGCTTGTTGAACCAAGCAGGGATAAGCCGAAACAAACATCAACAGGGTGTTTTCTCTAGTCTCCTGGGACTGCAGGAAGGGCCCATCCTGTCCGATACACAGCACAGACCTACCCATAGCCCAAAGGCAGCTGCAGCGAGCAGCCGGACCTCCGGCAGCACCGAGGACACACGCAGTTGCTCCTTTTCTGAGCAGTGGCAACATGGGGCACCCAGCGGGTACCAAGCGTCTCCCGTGGCACCACCACTGCAGATGGAGACCACGCTTATGACAGAGACTTTAACCCCCCAAAGGCACTTCTAATTACTGCATTAAGAGGTGTGAAATGCTTTCTTCCCACACAGGCATGGCTGTCTTCGGGGTCTGAAAACCAAACCTCTCCTTTGCAAACCAGCCTAAACCTAAACCAGCCTCCCAGACGTCCCAGGAACTGATGGTCTGGGTCTCTTCGGGGCTTACGCTCCCCTGGCTCACTCCTGGTCTGCCCCCTCATCCCCACAATTAACCACATCTGCCCATGGAAATACCAGCAAAGATCTTGACGACACGGGCAAGAAGGTTTCGGAGCGAACTGGATAAGTGGTAAGAACTTGCCAAGATCACCAGTGGGAGAATGGGCAGAAACCATTAAAATCAAGAAAACCACTCAAATCAGAGTAGAACTACCAAAAAAAAGCAACAGATCCATGCTTTGTGTTCGGAAACGGGCAAACCTGATCTCTGCTCCTTTATGTCTTAGATGTGGAGGGAAAACATCAGCTTAGTGCTCATTAGCAGTCAAAGAGGAAGAGACAGGAAGGAATTGTTAAAAAAGGCAAAATGAAGAGAAAACACAGTTGTGCCATGTACATGTCCCTACTACACCCCGTACCACACCCACACAGCCTGCAGGTTTCACCACCCTGTCCCAAAGACAGGCAAGCAGAGAGTAAAACCACCAGCAGCAGAACTAAAATGAACCAAAACTTTTCAGCTGAGAGGAGGCAATGGGGGAGAAATGGAGATGTGACCCCTCACGATGGGTGAAAGGTGCTTAAATGCATCCTCCAGCACTGCAGGTGTGAGCACAGGAGGGTTGGGGTTGCACCGCTCCAGCCTGGACACCACCACGGTGGCAAAGACCCGAGCTGGCACACGGCGATGGCCACGGCAGCACCAGCACCGCGGCACTGGGGGGGCAGACCCCCGGCACAGCCGTTCCTCCCCTGAGCGACACGTAGTCGTTGTACTTGGAAGGAGGTGAAGTTATTTTGTACCATTCGGTCCCATTACAGCTTGCTGGGAATGTCCTTTGAGTTAGAGGGAAAGGAAGCAGGGGATGAATTATGCGTTGTTTGACCTCGGGAACGGAAATCCATCGAGTTTCACTACTTCATCACTCCAGCACTGCCGGCTCCAGTGCCAAGATTTGTGCCGGGACCGGTGCAGAGGCAGGGCAGGACACGGCGATGGCATCTTGGGCAGAAGCTTGAAGTATTTGTTACTTGGGAAACGGGGTACAGAAGTATGAAAGATGTTTTCTTAAATATTCAAGCAATCTATTTAACTTTAAAAAAAATAATTTTTTACATAATAATGCTTTAAACCAGTAATACCTATTTTCACATTTTTCAGTTTAGCTCAAAAGAATCCCAGTAACAGGGTGAAAACTTCATGCAGCGCAATGTGTCTCAATAAACCATCAGACACAACACTTAAGGTACCATACACTTAGGGTAGGGATGCATAGCTCTGCCCATTAGTATTTTATGGTGGAAAAAAAACCCTAAAATATAGAAGTAGAGAGTGCCTTATTCAAAATTCAGGAGGCAAAAGGCCCTTTTACCTCCACCTCCAGCACTTGGAGATCAGCAGTTGCTGCCCTCACGACACCACCAGAATTACAGGGAAAGGGTAAGGCAAGTATTGACACTGCAAGCCGGGCTAAGTAAAACACTGCAATAAATTCTCACCATAGCAGAAAAGCCCAGCTGGTTCATTCACATCCATCCCAGCGGTAACACCAGCAAACAGAGCGGAGTTTGCTCAGAAATGAGTTTGGTCCCAGGTGAAATTAGGTGCTGCCCTCCATTGACATTCTCCTGATAAAGAGGTTTCACATAAAGAAGAACAGTATCTCAGGAAAACTCCTGGTTTTCCCTAATTCTGGGATTTTACCCCTTTTTCCTAAGGTATGGTGCTGATCTAAAGCACGCTGCAGCACACCGGTCTCCTCCAAAGTCGGGAAGAGAAGGTTGCTTTAATTTCGTTTCTTGTTACCAGCCTTTCATACACCCTGGTGACCTGCAGCTTGGGAATCCATTGCAAATTTTGGAAGAAATTAAAAGAAATATTCTAACATCAGTCTCAGAGCTGGAGCTGCCCAGAGCACACCTCCTTTCCCAGTCCCTTGGGAGAAGACAGGTTAGACCAGAGGACAGGAAGGTCCCCCTCATCCCACGGGCTCCAAGTTCGTGGGTGACAGCCAGGAGCCATCGCCTTGCGGGAGGAGCACCCACCGCTGGAGGACCTCCCACCCAACAGCTCTGCCCTGTCTGAACCGAACCACATCTGAAGGAACCTGCTCCAGAATCGCTCTGCCAGTGAGTGCAACTGCTCACAGCCAATGTCCGAAGGGCTGCAAGATGTCTGGAGAGGGCAGAGGGCTGGGAAGGATGACAGAAGCAAGACCAAGGGTTTCCACATGTCTTCTTGGAGTATTCTAGGACTGCCCTGGGCTGCAAGGAGCTCAGGGCAAGACCTGGCATGTCAGTGACTGCAGGGAGCAGGAAGATATTGAGATAGAAATATTTTTATATAGCATGTGCCTGAACTAAGTTTTCCATCTGACTTCATCTTAAGACTAAGATCCACCAGCTTCTTGGAAAACAAGGGCTCCAATGGCCACTGCAAGGTCACCGCTGACTGTCTGCAACGCGGCAGATTACCAAACTCTGCGGTGATGCCTGCAGGCATAAAATACAGTTAATGTGGTAAAAATCCAGCGGAGGCCAAGCAGCAGCTGGAAGGGTGACAGTGTGGCTTGGAGGTGTTTTTGTCCCAGGACTCTGTGGCGTGACGGGAACTCGCACGGGGTCTGGTCCAAGTCCGGTGGAGGTGGGGTACGGCAGGGTGGCACCGTGACTCGGGGGACATGGCACTGCTCCAGGTCCTGCTCCTGCCCGTGCCACCAGAACCCCTGGGAACAGTTTATTCTTCAACCATTTGTAACCAGACCAGAAACTGCGTGACTCTACGGAGCTCAGCTCCATGAGACCTGACCTCGGCCAGCAATACTGAGGAGCTGATGTAACACAAGCCAAAGAGCCGCCGCTATCAAGCCATGCCAGAAAAGGGTGTTGGATACCTGATGTGACCAGAGAGGGGTGATGACTCCAGATTTGGTGCTAAGCCTGAACCATGCCATGCCTTAAAGCACGCGGCGGAAACGGAGCTGAGCCGTCTGCTCTGCACCATGCCCACGGTGGCTGGGATGGGCTGCAAGCAGGGCAGATGTCCCCAGATGCTGGCAGGCACTGGCAGCAATGCACCTAGAGAGACAGCGAGTCCAAGGGCAGCAGAGCCTGCCTGAGAAGTGAGTCATTAAGACTCAAGATGTTGGCTTTTGCTGAACGACACTGCGGTGACACCCCCTGGATACACCTCCATCCAGGTCACAGTAACCCCAGGAGCTGCGGTACGGCAGGTTCAACCACGTCCCCGTGAGCCGCAATCCTACTGCTGACCACACCAGAGCTGCTGAAGGAAACTTCCCTCTTCACATCAGCACCATCGCTGAACTTCAGTCATCTCTTCATTTTTAATACCAAAGTCCTCAGCCCCTTTCACCACACTGGAGGCGAGACCTTGACCGGCTGAAGTGGTCTAATGGTACAGAGTGGGCTGCCTTCCTCCTCCCACCCATCCTCCTCCTCTCCTGTGCCTGCCCCCACTCACTGCTCCCCTCCATAAGCCAATTTACTCACCAACCTGGCAGAAAGCCCTGCCTTTCCCTCTTCTCCAAAGCTTTTCTTTTTTTTAATGTGCTTTTCCTGGGTTAGGGAGATAAATCAACTCACAGAAGGCTCCGGCAAACACTAGCCCACGGGATCAGCAGCAGAAGAGCACGGACAGAAGGCAGAGGACCAGTATCTCCGTCTTTTGGCAACAGCATGCTCTTGGCCAGGCTCCCTCCCCATCTTGCAGGTTCTGCTTGCCACCCACTCCTCCCTTCCACGGGATGACTAGCAGTGTCATTAACATCCAACAAACGAGGGCTAAGGGACTTCACATCTCGACTTATTCAGTAACGCTGCCGGCAAACTTAAGGAGACTGTTAACGTGCTGGTCTGTCTTCAAATTGCACTTGGAAAATACTTGCCTTCAGACTGCACTTGGAAAATACTCCTCATAAAAAGTGCACAGCTATTTTTAAAGGAAATCCTGGATGGTTCTGAATGCAAATGCAGTAGGTGGCCACAAAGGTACGTCAAGCCAAGGAGTCAATGGGTTGGATCTGGTAGCCTGACACAGCGTCGTTACGCTGCTCCAGCAGCAGCGGCCAAGCAGGGAATGGGGCTGGAGCGCCGGCCAAAGCCACGGTTCTGCCAACGGATGCCAAAAGACATAAAAGCGTAGCCAGGAGCATGGCAGGAGGATCTCCAGAGGACACATCAGCTGTTCGCTGGAGGTCAGAAATCACTAACGCAACACAGCGCAGTGCCGATGGCTGTTACGACGCAGCGCATGTCACACCGAGCAATGCACAGGACTGCAGGCACAGTTAGTTCTGCCCTTGCTTTCGTAAGAGCTGATGCAAACAGGTCAATTACTGAAAGCTCACTGGAGTGAGAATTACGTTATCCAGCCTTTAAAGGCTCCCAAGAACCCTTCCATGGAGGAATTAGTGAAGAAATAAGATTAATCTCTAGAAATAGAAACAACAGAATTGCTTATTTTTAGGAATAACATTTCACTACCAATCCAGTAACTGGGGTGGATCAAAACCAGCAAGACCTCAAACTAAATGTCTTTGAAGGACAGGACTGTTGAAAAAATCTCTCACCAAAAAACGGGAGGAGAAGAGACAGAACAATTCATGGCAGGCACCTTAGGCAACATTTGGTCTCATCCACCGTGACTACTACAGGCAGAAGTTCTACACAACTACCTCTGCCAGGACCTGAGCTTCAGGGATGCAAGGTCTCCTGAGACTGATGAGTCCCAACACGGTGTCCTGCATCCCAAGGTGATGTTGCTGCAACCACTCCTAGCTGTGCCATGATCCCAAAGGCACACTTGAGAGACTCCTTTCAGTCATCTCGTTCCTTCCCCCTTGGTTTGCATTTGTGCTGATGGGAGGGATGTTCCCCACTGAAGCACGGGCGGACAGAGCTGAGGTATCAGCACTGCAGAGAGATTTCATTTTTATGTTCTTTCTGAACGCCAAGCAAACCAGCAAGTTCCATTGACAAGGCTGACCCCTAAAAATACTAATTACATCACCACATTTTAGTAACACTGCCCATCTATGTCACGCTTGGTTTTGTCCCACCTCCTCCATGAAATGTCCTCCCTTCTCCTACCCATGCCTGCTCTGAGATCCCTCACACCATGGCGAGATCTTCCTAACAGAGGCCTCAAGCATCCCTGTCCTTCAATCCTTTGGAAAACACACAGACTGTTATCTCCTGCTTCTTCCTTTGCTTCGTATCACTGGAACAACTGCCAAAGTTGAAACAGAAACTCAGACTCTATACTAAGTCTCAGTCCATCTCCTCTTGTCACAGGCAGGAACTGCAGATGTTTAAACAGCAGAAAGATCCTGCAGGTTCACAGAGACCCAACCTCCACCTGAACACACTGGTGGGATTTCACCACAAAGGGCAAGGAGCTGTAGCTTTGGGGGTGATGTGAACGTTAATGAAATGACCTCAGAGCTGAGTCTGCATGGTTTGGGAAAGCTGCTTATGACAAATCTGCAACATGGAAATAGATCATAGAATCACAGAATCATAGAATCACTCAGGTTGGAAAAGACCCTTGGGATCATCAAGTCCAACCATCAACCCCCCACTCTACAAAGTTCTCCCCTACACTATATCCCCCAACACCACATCTAAACGACTCTTCAACACACCTTCCTCCTGCACCGACCCTGCCAATGCAACCTGCCCAACCTGGACCCCGCGCCAGCTGCCAGCCTGTGTGTGACACAGCACATGGCTCAGCACCACGTGGACAGGTTTCCGCTACTCTGAGACACGGAGTCTTCATGTCTTGATGAACCACGCAGGACCACTTCCTTGGGCACCTCTTACTGTGGATGAGAATAAAACCTCCCCACCTCAGTGCAGCCTCAAAGTCCTCTGCTGCTGCTGTAACAGGAGAAACATCTTGGTATACCAGAGGAGATCCTTCCCATCCAGCTGATGGCAGACAGAAGGTGACCCTTCACAGCACATTTGCGGCTCCATAATCCCACAGCAAATACCAAGGATGAACTTCCCAAGAAGCTACAGAAACAGGGAAAGAAGCTCTCACACAGTCTAGACAACAGACTTAATCTCATTGTCAAGCTTCTTCCCTCAATTATCTTCCACGAAGAGGAGCAAAGGCAGGTCACAACATCTGAAACTTCCTTTAGGGTTTGTTCACACTTTTCCTTTCCCATGTAATGAACCAGGAGGGTTGGTATGAAACAGCATCCAAGCCAAGCTACACAGCAAGCCCTGCCACTTCTTGCCTGCAGCTTCACTTCTACAACTAAGGCACATCTTCTGGTTTGCTCTTGTTCCAACCTAAGCCCCTGTGTCCAGCAAAAACCATCACCTCTGATCACTCCAGCTCTCAGAGGAAATTGCCTGATGACTGGCACCACGGGTTTGATAGCCTCAGCAGTCAGCTCTGGGGTGGACACAATGAGCTGGCTAGCTAACCCCGGCATCGCTGTGGGGCAACCGAGGAATTCGGGACCAGGTCTGCCAAATTTTCAAGTTTTCACTACGCACAGGACATATTCCTGGTTCTCCTACAATGCAACTCAGGTCTAACAAGCTACAGGTACTTCCACGTCCTCTCATATCTGAACACCAACCGCAAAGTCTTCTCGTCCTCCACCCAAGCAAGGTACCGGTATTGAGTTTGCACCACACAAACATGCTCAGAGAAGCTGGAATGAGAGCAGGTCCTCTGCTGCCGGCACGCTCACAAGCAATATGTTCACTTTCTTCTCCAAAGTGGGCTGTGATTTGAAAACAGCAGCCATGCCAGCTCCAGCACAGGCGACGCTTGGTGCGATACCCACATCTCATTAGCAAACCCGTCCCTCCATCAGGATCTCTCGCTTTCATCTCTTCTTTGTCTGGGCTGATGGCTCCAGGACTCCTAGCCCTTCCTTTCTTTACCAGTACAACACACAACTTCCTTTGCCGGCGATTACATCTGCTGGTTTACAAAAGCTTTTCCTCAAGTTCTACGTGACTTCTGCACAAGTATCTCCCACATATTGTTTTTTGACTTTAATTTAACTTTTCTCCCCTTGAATCAAATTACCGTCTTCCTCTGATCATAATTTGGTCGAATGACATAAAGTTGAAGGATATCAGATTCGAGGGAAAGAGGAAGGCAGAGCACGACAACAGATGGGCCACGTTCTTGTCTTGCTTTATTTCCCATTCAGCCCAAATGACACCCTGGTCTCATTAGCACTTAATGCAGGTGAAAATAAAGGGGTTTAATATCAAAACAGTGCAGGCACACGGAAAACAACCACTCCAGACCTGCTGGAACTTGCCCACTATCAATGCTAAGCTCTTTCTCTACACGAGGAGCTCTTTCACTCCTAAGACTATAACTTCTTATCTGGGCTAATAATGTTCAATATGAAACCTCTCAAATGCCATTTGAAAACTTAAGTATTAGATATTTAGGACATTTCTCCACTCCATTAGAAACGTAACGGCTTAAAGAATACCATCCTTCTGCCATCACAGAACGGGCTAGCTGGTCGCACCCCAAGGTGTGAATCCCACTCTCCCACCCCACCAGCTCATTTATGCCAAGGAAGGATCTTGCTATTCCGCTGCCTGCAAAGAAAGGAAGGGTTGTGGAAGAGAACAGCGATCAGGAGGCCCATGGGCCTCTCTGGGACGAGGACACGAAGCGTGGGCCATGCAGAGCAGCATCATCGCCGTGCACAGCTGGGCACCTCATTCAAGCAGATGGAGCTGGCAACCCCAAGCCAAACACACGCAGGCAAGGCTGCAAGTCTGAAAGGCTCTGTGTAAATGTTGTAATGTTTTAAGGGACAAGCCATAATCTACGAACAATAGCTCTGGTCACATTCGCGACGAGGCGAATTGTACCCTCCAGACAAGATGTGACACCAGCCGCCTGGCGCTCGCTGACATGGAAACCCGGTCTTTGGCGAGGCGCTGCCTGCGCAACCACAGCACACCAGGAGGAGAAACGACAAGCCGCGCGCTGCCGCCGCTGGAAACATTGCTAATTTCCTCCCAGATTTGTTGAAATTCAGATTATGGAGGCGCCAGCGGGGTGAAAAGGAGGAATTCAAACCCTAGACTGCAGAAATGTCTTTGACCAGCCAGCGATGGGGCACAGACCCAACAGGAGGCGTCCACCACTGGGACAGCCTCCCTGCCGCAGGCTGTGACAACTATCAAGCGTAGTAACACATGGAATACATCCTCATAAACACAAAAAGCAGAACAAAACAAGCTCTTCTGGCACTGCTCATCCTACTCAGCAAACCAGGGTACACAGGTGAGGAGGAGCCCACAGACCCGGCCGCCCCTGCAGCAGCCACCAGGAGAATCACAAACTTTCCCAGCCTGTTCGCGTCAAGCCATTTTTCCAAACGAAACATTAACCACAGTGTGATATCAAGATAGAAGACAGCTTTTAATTACACATACAAAGGAGTTCGTAACACCCCAGCTCTGCTGCAAGGGCAGCTTGCTGAGAAAAGCAACTTTGATCAAAGCTTCCAGGCCCCTTCTGTAGACCATAAAACAGAAAATCTAGTGACCTTACCGAGTAACTGCATAAATTGTCCCCAGGTTTTTATGCACAAGACTCATGAACTTCTAGCCAGAATGCATTTAGTTTGTGGCATTACCTTTTTTGTTTTCCTGATTTATGTGCCTGTTGAGCTTAGAGAGGGAGGATTTTGGAGGCGAAGCAGGCACCAAACACACACACACACAGAAATGGTCATTTTTACCAGTCACTTCCAGGTGACAAGCTTTGTGTTTCTGTGCAAAATATTTCTATATACACACTCACACAATATATACAAATATATGCATGTATATATATGTACCTTGTGAAGGTCGTAAGAAGCAGTTAATCCTTCGGGACTGTCTGTGGCATGAGGTCACCTCTACACTTAGCAGGTTGAGAGCAGCAACAAAGCATTTCTCTTGTGCCACAAGAAGACTTCAAGCTTCTTGGCAAGATCGCACATACCTCTTCATTTAAAAACAGTATCGGCAAAACATGAAGGTGCCCGAGTGTTCTGCAACTCCCTTTGCTGGTCTCAGAGTTCCCAGCACGCGGTACAACCCGGGTCCCGGAGGCAGGTACACCAAGCCCCTACCAGGGGCATCAAACACCTACCAGAGGCATTAAAGAGCTCGTTTACAAATAGGCTATTCCCGGATCTCCTGCCGCCAATTGCTATCATCAGCTTCAGCGGACAAGTTTCCTCTGCGAGCTTCTGTCTGCTCTGAACGTATCTAAAGAGCCCTTTGAAGTCAAAATATTCTTAGCAATTAGATCTTCTCTATTTCTTTTTGCCTTCCTAATTATCCTTTTAACTGCCTTCTGCTTATTTTAATAGATCTTCCTATCCTCCTCCTTACCAGACTGTTTATACTTTTTGAAAGCCTTCTGCTTACTGCTTCTAATACTGTTTACATCTTCACTTAGCCACCTCAGCTCTGTTGCTGCTTTTTGCCTGATTTCAGAGTTAACCAGGGGAAATTTCCTCTCTGATCTCTACAGCACTTTGTAAATACCTCCCATTTTTTCTACAACACGTTTCCCTCCTATCTGGGAGAGGGAACGAAGCCTCCTCTAGACCACAGAGCACTCTGAGAAAAATCCATATTCTTATGTATTGCTTTAGGCACACTTCTCTCCACTGCTTTGCCTATCGCTTTTGCATTAGGAATATTAAGCAGATTATTAATGACTGCGTCCCATGTGTTCCCTAACTACCTTATTCATTATCATTTCCTGCCTGAAAAAGTAAACAAATAGCCTTTTGTGCTCAATGTTACAGGAGATTACCTTTGAATTTCATTAGTTATATCTCTACTAGGGGGAAAGAAGCAGTTGCAAGTGCTTTGGTTTCATGCAAGGGCTTATGTCGGGGGGGTGCGCACGCGCAACGGCCCAACGTTGGCAGAGGAGGTTCTGGAGCATCCCTTAGGGTTTGATGTGAGAGTAATTTAGGGTCCATTCAGCAGGAGCGAGAGAGTATATTAAAGGGAGGCTCACTCAATATTTTCTCTGTTCCTTATAATCCTTCCCCAACCATCTGCTACTGGACACTGGGAAACAGGATACCAACAGAGAGAGAGACAGAAAGCAAGATCTTTTGTTTAAACCACAGAATAGCCATTCTTTATAGCATAACAGCAATTCTCCCCGTCTAACTGCTAAGCTCTGCCAGAAAACTCTGAAACACATATTCCATAGATGTAGAGAATAAGCAACAGCATCGAGATATGCAGTGTCCACAGTTTCCCTTGATAGTTTGTTCTAATAGCTAATCTCCCCTGCTGTTCAAAATTTCCACCTCCTACTCTTAAAAATATTTTTGCGTCTTCATTTTGTCATCTGCATGTTTGGATCCAGCTTCCAGGTATTGTTTCTTGCTATGCAGTTTGCTAAAACTAAGGGCTCTTTGGTACCTGCTTTTTTTTTTTTTTTTTTTTTTTTAAACCCATGGAAAACTGCCTCCATGAAGATAAAAATCAACAGTGAGATTTTTTTTTTTTCAGACTCTTATTGTCAGGGAGAGTTTCAAAAAATATGATGCATGTCCCCAAATGTTTAGGAACAAATACCAATGAGTATTTCCTTTGACTCCTCAAATCGCTTCACCCCACTCACACAGTCTGTGCCTTCTTCAACTTTTCAACATCTCTTAAAAAAATGAGAGAACTGAAAACAGGGATATCGTATTAAAGCATAAGGACCAGAAGAAGAGAGAATAGCTGTTTTCACATAGCTCTCTTGTTCTGCACACCCGTGGTTTGCGTTATCCCATTCCCACACTCGGTGACATTGTTCCTGCTGCAGTTGTCCCTTTCCCACCCCAAAGCCTGGTGTGGCATCTCTGCTCCTTCTCTGCTCTCCCCATCCCACAGGCACTCCCTCCTGCTCCACGAATTCTACAATTCACCATTTATTAAAATAATCTCAATCCCTTCAAACAGCTACGCTCCCTCGTTACCCCATTTCTACCAACCCTTCAGGCATCTCCATGCATGACCAAAAGCCCCCAGCCCTGTGGGGCTGGAGCCCATGGGGCTGTTGTCGATGCATGGGGTCATCCGTGACCCCATTCACAACCTCTTTCACACCAGCTTGACGCTACCAGAGGGTGTTCTGGTGCATGACATCAAAACATTTTCCTGCCTTGGCACGCGACATCCTCCATCACTTCGACTACAGAACAAATTCAGTTTGATATTCCCGTCACCTCCTCCCCTACGCTCCGCGCTCCTTTGCTTTGTCAGTCCTCACCCCCAGACCGATGTCAGGCTAAGACAGCACAACAGCAGCATTCGCCAATTTTCCTGGAATATTCTCACTATAGCCAAGCTGCACAGGACAAAAAAAAAGAGGGAAACTCAATGGCCAGACCCCACAGAAGTCCCCAGTGAACATCACCTACTTGTGCTGGCTCGAAAACGCCCCCGGCTCTCAGCCGCTGCCCAGCACCACGCTGGGCCCGGGAGCTCTTCTCACATGGGCTGTACGTGTATCACACCTCTTCCTTACAAACAGGGAACAGCAATATTTATTAAACATGTCTAGTTTTTCTGCTTTATTATGCATTTTACCTCTCCTCAGTTGTGATAAGTCTACACGAACCATTATTAGAATTTCTTTTGTTCCTAATACAAATACTTTCTTACTGTTCCTTCCACTGACAGTCACAGATTTTTTCCCTTGTGTTTTTAACTTCCTTTATCAATTTTCTGCACTTGATAACTTCTAACTCAAGGATAACTGTCATCTCTTCCTTTTATTATTCTCCTTTTTTTTTCCCTTCTTTTTTTTTTTTCCTTAAATCCCACCCGCGCTGCGCTGCCCAGTGGAGCTGAGCCTGCTCCTGCGGGAGGGAGGAGAGGGGAGCGCAGGGTCCTGCACCACGCAACCCGCAGCCGCATTTTACGGCCATTTTAAACCCAGAGCAGGGTTCTCCTTTCATGGCAGCCGCCATCCTGTGCTAAAAAGCACCCGTGAATGACAGACAGGACCACAGATCCTGAAGAAGTCAAGCTCAGGACACAGATGACACCTTTCTGTGAAGTCCCATGAGGACCCACCTGCACGGCCAGGTAGGTTAAGGGGGCTGCAAGGTGGGATCTGGAGGTGGGGTTATGCCACAGGCAATGGAGCCCCTACAAGAAAGCCAGATGCCATCAAAACCAAAATGAAAACAGATGCCAGCAAATAAAGGCCTATTTAAACTAAAGCCTGAGAAAATCAAACTAAGGAAGGAGAACATCCAGTTTATGTGAAGCATTTTCTATTGATGAGGTCATAAATGTACCATATCCCTGAAAAACTATAAAAATTCAGGTAGGAAACAGAAGACTCAAGGCATTACAGTCCATATCCAAATCACATAGGAACGATGGAGCTGTGTTGACAAAGAGGCAAAATGCAGCCCAATTAATTAAACATGATTATTATGCCAGTAGGTAGCAGAGAAACTTTATGGACTGGAAGCCCATCCAAGAAAACAGAGTACAGCTCCAGCATCAGTGAGCAGAGTAGGATGCTCAAAAAGTCCAAGAACACCAGAGAGGCTGCAGGTCTCTGCCAGGGCAGAAAATACAATTTCAGTAACAGGAGAAATCAGTTAATCCCCCGGAGACTTGAAAATGTGAATCACAGAATCACACAGAATCACAGGCTGGTGGGGGTGGAAGGGACCTCTGGAGATCACCCAGTCCAACCCCCTGCCAGAGCAGGGTCACCCAGAGCAGGTGGCACAGGAACGCGTCCAGGAGGGGTTGGAATGTCTCCAGAGACGGAGACTCCACCACCTCTCTGGGCAGCCTGTGCCAGGGCTCTGCCACCCTCACAGGAAAGACATTTTCCCTCATGTCAAGATGGAATTTCCCGTGTTCCGGTTTGTGGCCTGTTGCCCCTTGTCCTGTCCCTGGGCACCACTGAGAAGAGTCTGGCCCCATCCTCCTGACACCCGCCCGTTAGCTATTGCTGAGCACTGATGAGATCCCCTCTCAGCCTGCTCTTGTCCAGCTGAACAGCCCCAGGGCTCTCAGCCTTTCCTCAGCACAGAGATGCTCCAGTCCCCTGATTGTCTCCTTAGCCTCCACTGGACTCTCTCCAGCAGTTCCCTGTCCTTCTGTAACTGGGGAGCCCAGAACTGGACACAGTACTCCAGCTGTGGCCTCCCCAGGGCAGAGCAGAGGGGGAGGATGTCCTCCCTCCACCTGCTGGCCACGTTTTTTTTAATGCCCCCCCAGAAGACCATTGGTCTTCTTGGCCACAAGGGCACATTGCTGGCTCATGAGCAACTGAGTGTCCACCAAGACTCGCAGGTCCCTGCGTGAAACCTGCGAGAGCAAGTCTGATGCAGAAAAGATGCTCTAGGTCCCACATAGGACCTCTCCCCTCACCTTGGGAAATGCGGCTGTCTGTGAGTCCTGCTCTACTGTTAATGGACCATGAGCCTTCGCACAAGCAGGAGGAATCCGGGCATCATCAGGGATGGAGGTACGGCTCTGTGGAGCTCCTCAGCCCTGCAGCTCTTGTCCCCTCTGGGGTTGGTCACATAGATGTGACTCAGGAGATAACCACCAAAACCCAGCCCTGCTGTAGAACCCACCATGCTGCCAACCCCAAAAGTCCTCAGAACACAAAAAGCCACACAAAAAAAGTCATTAAACTAACACTTAGCTAAAGAAAAGGATCCTTAAACAGGAAAACGTGTTAAAAGAGAAGCTAAACGGGCTTGCAGGTGAGGTGGAGAACTTGGAGAAGATGGTTATCACCTACCAAAGGGGGCTTGTTAAACAAATAAGCATGATTTAACAGCAGAGTGAAAAAGGCCATTAGAAACAAAAAGACACCCTCAGAAAGAAATCAAAATTACAAGAATGTAAATCCAAGGAAGCTGCACTTGAAGCCGTAGAACCCAGAAAAAGATTTTGAGAAACAGGCCTCTGAAGGAATGAAGGAATAAAACCTAATTAAAAAAAAAAAAAACAAAACAAATCAAACACACAAGCACCAGAAGTCTGCCAGATTCTGGTATAAATCAAGCACTGAAGAAAGCTAAAACCACAGGATAAAAATTCAACTTCTTTGCACCAGTGCTCACTTGTGACAGGGCTCAGCAATTCCCCTCCTGGACTCTTCCTTCATCGGGAATGAGCTGAGCATCTGCCTCAAACTTCAGGGTCACCAGAAAAAGGCTAGGCAGACCTGCCTAGCAAAATTAACACCAAAAAATAAATATCTACAGGGCCAGACACAGCATCCATCCAAGAATCTGAAAGACATTAAGCTATTAAAACTACCTAGCTACCACAAAATCACTGGTATCAATGTCAGTACCTAAGAACCAGAAAGTAATGAATGGGATCCCACCATTTTCGAAGAGTTATAGAAGAGAACCAAGGAACTAGGAACCGCGGAACTTCATTTTTGTAGCAGAAAAAATAGTATAAGCAGTAATTAAAAAAATGAAACTAAAGATCAGTGTTCACAGGTAAAAAAAGAACCACCAGGAATTGCTATGGCTTCTGTAGATGGTCGTAACTCCCTGAGCGCCGAGGACCCTGGCAAGGGTCAATGCCCAAGTGGAAAAGGGCGGGTGCAGCATTCCTGGATTTCCAAAATCTTAGACAAGTTTCCTCTACGAAGGCTCTTAGGGCAAGTACACTCAGAATACTTTCATATGCACAGGATAAAGTAAGAAGTCATCTCATTGATTAGCAACTGATTAAAAGATGGAAAATAAAGGGCAGAAATAGTTCGTTATCACAGTGGGGTCCCGCAGACATCTGCTCTGTGCACCAAGTAAGATTTGGAGAAAGGAATACACCGGGGGAAAACGACAACATACACAAAATCAAGGTATCTAAATTAGACATTAGCATTCACAAAAGCGATCGAGGAGACGCTGAGGGCACTTCTCCAGCAGCACGAGCACGGCCTTCCATGGCAGCCGGCAAGGCAACAACGGATTTGAGTAAAGAAACAGAAAATGTGCCGATGCACAAAGCTGCACCCATAGCACTGCACACCATTCTGGTGTGCCCACCTTGAAAGCGGTTGCAGAAATAAAACGGGAAGAAAGGAAGCAGAGGAGGAGCAGAGAGAAACTCCCCTGGGGTGCACAGGGTGCCCATGGACAGCCCTGAGGAGCAGCACCCCGAGGACAGACGCGCAGGTCACAGAATCATAGAATCGTTACGGTTGGAAGAGACCTCTAAGATCACAGAATCAAAGAACAGTTTGGGTCAGAAGGGAGCTTAAAGACCCTTTAAGGTCCCTTAAAGTGCCACCCCTGCCCTGGGCAGGGACACCTCCCACCAGCCCAGGTTGCCCCAAGCCCCATCCAACCTGGCCTTGAACCCCTCCAGGGATGGGGCAGCCACAGCTTCTCTGGGCAACCTGGGCCAGGGGCTCACCACCCTCACAGCCAAGAGTTTCTTCCTGAGATCTCATCTCAATCTCCCCTCTGTCAGTTTGAAGCTGTTAACCCTCGTCCTATCATTACACGCCCTTGTAAAAAGTCCCTCCCCAGATTTCCTGGAGCCCCTTTAGGGACTGGAAGGTCTCCCCGGAGCCTTCTCTTCTCCAGGCTGACCCCCCCCAGCTCTCTCGGCCTGTCCTCACAGCAGAGGGGCTCCAGCCCTCCCAGCATCTCTGGGGCCTCCTCTGGTCCCGCTCCAACAGCTCCGTGTCCTTCTGCTGTTGGGGGCTCCAAATCACCAAGTACAACCATTAAACTAGCACTGCCAAGTTACTGGCAAGGTCGCTCCTTCCCAAAGCACAAAGCTAAACCCCAAAAATAAACCTCACAAGCAAGAGAAAGCAAATATTTTTTCACGCTCTTATTTGCCTAAATAAATTGCAGACGCTGCAATCATCCAAATCATTGCCTCGGCGGTTGGTAACGCCAGGCTACTGAAAATCCACATAACGAGGGGCTGCAGCACATCCTGGGGACAAGACACCAGGAGCCTTCAAAGGGTGGGCACAGCACTGTGAAGCAGAGGTGAGAAAGTGCTGGATTGGAATGAAGCAATTATTAGTAAATCATCTGTCCCATACCTGGAGTTACACAGGACATGGGTGTAAGACAGCTCCTGCCTGGCAGAGCTTGCTGGCAAGGCTGCAGCCTCACAGGAAAACCCAGTTTGCAATACTGTTTTCTTCTTCTACTTTATTAAGTCGGTTGCCATTCAACGTCCGGTGACGGAGGAACGGGAACGAAAGCTGCTGACGGCTTGTGCACCTCGTATAAAAAGGCATCCCCTGTACGGGAGAGGGCACAAAAACATCTCGGGAGGGTGGGAGACACCAACAACCCCAACCGGAGCCAGCAGAGAGCTCCTGCAAGGGGACAGGTCTGGAGCCGTGGCTTAGAGCAAAACTTCCTCTGCCTTCAGAGAGATGGGGAAACACGGCAACGCAGCAAATCGAAGGAAAATGCTGGAGGACGGATTCATAGAGGTGTCCAAGAGGGGAAAAATGGTTATGATCCAACATCTCACCTTCCTCGTGCAGAATTACTAATAGTTCCCACACAGAAATGAGTACCGGAGACAGCATGTTTGCTGGGTCCTCGGCTTCGCTGAGGGATGTTCCTCAGTCAGCTTCGGGTCACATCTCAAACCCCTAAACTGTCTCCAGAAAGAAAGAACAGTCCCAAATTCTTCGAGTTTACAGCTCGCTGCGATGTCTACTCGGAAAAATCTAACAAAAATAACTGGGGAAAAAGTTTAAAAGTTACGATGTCCCAAAAAAAATGTTTCTGCAGTTTGCTTTTGAAAAATTTCCTACTGCTTTTTTGGGTTTGTGGGATCATTAAAATAGCTGAGCTGGGAACGTCATTTACTTCGTTGGTTTTGCTAAGAAAGAGTACCTTCTGGGATGGAACAGTGGGGATGTTTATGGGGGAAAAAAGGCTTTTTGTGAATAAAATGGATTCAACTATTGATATGCAAAATAGACCAAATGATTATTTATATAACAAACTACTAGAACGTGATCAAACTTTAAATATTTAAAAAAAAAAAAAAAAAAAAAACCAATACTTTGGCAGAAAAGAAACCAAAATGTATTATTCCTGGTGCCAGAATATTTCTAAATGAAAGCATGTATTAATGAAATATATTCCTTGTATTTATTGTGTAAGGGCTCTCTTGCCATAGAGAGAGTTAAGGTAGAGGGACGGTGTGTTTTGGAAACAACGTTGGCCGAGCACTTGAAAATTACACAAATCCAGAGGAGACAGATAATTTTTTTTTGCTATTTTTGGGTGGGAGGAAGGAAGAGGCTTGAAAAATGTAAATATTCTAATGCCATTTTTCCTCCAGAATGGTATTTTGCTCATGATAATTGTCTTTTAACAGAACAAAATCCTTCTGTCCCACAGAGTCAAAGGGGTCAGGCTGAAGCACAGGAATTAGGTACCATTTTACCGACTTCAGTCAAAGCTACTTGTGGGGAAATTTAACCACAAGCCTAAATCCCTGCAGGACTGGTCCCTAAGTGAATTCCTAGGCAGAACAAAAATTAAAGCATTGAAGATAAAAAAAAAAAAATCCAACCAAACCACATATCCTATGAGGAAAAGTCAAGATACAAATGGAAAATTCCTCCCTGGCTCCATGGATGCTAATTGCGTACCTTATGCTAGGAGCGGAATACCATAAATTTCTACATATATATTTAATTAGGTTAATTTGTAAAACGTAGACATATGTCTGCTTAAAGTAGACAGGAACATTTCATTTTATACATTTTAAATATCACATAATGAACTACAATCACAAACACCGTTTATGCTGGAGCAGGAAGGCCAAAGAGCTCTGTAAAAGTATGAAAGCGCAAACATTTCGGAGTCACCCACCCGCAAGGTGTGCCTGCTATCTCCCCCACGCTATCGGAAACCAAAAGCAACCAGAGCATTCTCAGCGAATCTCCTTTTTACCAACTAAAGCAATTAAGACTACGGCTTAAAAAAAATGTAAAAATTTAAATACCTGCAAGGCTTCTGGAAAAGGGTCACTTATTTTTCTAGATTTTGGGGTGTTTTTTCCTCATTTACGAATGGCACCACTGTTTCCACTAAGGATGCTCCAGTGGACTCACGCCTACAGCCCTCCGATGTCCGCGAGCCGCTTCCAGGAGCGGGAATTGTATCGCCGCCCTCGGACCATGTGTGACACAAATTGGACCTTGCAAACTTACTCTGGATGTATTTTGCCACCAACTAATGCAATTTTTTTAGGTACATTTTCATTTTTTATTCCTCGCCCAGCGACCTCCCTGGCTCATGGCAGAGCGGGTCCCCCTCCAAGGCTGTCTCCCTGGCAGTGTCCTAACAAACCTGATTAAGGAGAAACGCTAATTCTAACTGCTGTTATCACCAACCAGCCAAATTTATAGGCCTCTAAAATAAAGACAGATAAGAAGGTAAAAATATCCCTTCCTCGGAGTTAGTATGTAGTGTGCCTCGGTGGTATTAACCATAACCAGGATAGCCAAAGCCACATGCCCCCGAGCAGTCAAAATACACCCGGGGACAGTCTTCCTGGCGTTCAATTATTAATTCCTTCACTGGTAAAGTTGATCCCCAGCTATGCCAGCCCGCACCAGTCCCACCAGCTAGTGCCCACCGCCAAGCACCCACCCAGCAATCCCAGGGCCACCAACCCACCCCCCCGTGTCGCTGCCACCACCATCGTCATGCCAAGGATGCACTTGAGCATCTCAAGAGCCCGAGGTGGGCTCCTGTCGACAGCATCACACGACTGCAAGGAGAAATTCCGCTGATTCCCAAGGGGATTTTCAGATCCCCTCCACCACCAGCCCAATCCAAATCCAGCTGTGCCTCCCTACATGGGTTTCAAAAATGCATACAGAAATTCAAGAAGGTATTTTGTTTCCAGCAAATAATTATCCTGTGTCCTCCCAACCCTCCCTTCCCACCCTCAAAATTACAAATATCACAAATGCCAGTAAAAGATCAGAATTCGCAGCCCTTAGACTAAAGCACATCAGACCTTGAGTGACGGATTTACACCCAGAAAGCAGCAGCTCTTCTTGGGTTTCAAGCTACGAATCCACCGAGGCTGCCTGCAGGCTCCTCACTGGCGTGCTCTCCATTCAAACTACACCCAACAGTCTGCAGACTTCATCTAAAAAATCATACACATCTGCTGAAATAGGGTTTCATTCATTCTCCCCTTGTGTAGCCAAGTAATTAAAATAATGCTTAAAAAAAAACCCTCACCAAAATACAGACAACTTGATTCCAAGCGTGCACCCCAAAGTTCGGCAGCGCCCCAAGGGCCACGACCGGGCTCTGCTCCCAACAGGGTCAACCCACGCCGCTGTGGGTTTTCCTCCAGGTTCCCCTCCCGGCTCTCCCGCACCGGCAGAGCTCTTGGCTTTGGTTGCAGAGTTTCGAAAACGGAGGTTTAATACTTCTAAAAATAGGTCTAAAGCAATTAAATACTTGTACTAAAATTGTTCTCAACGTACTGGAAACAACCTAAATGATGAGCCTTCAACGCAAGCACACCCAACTTCTTCTGAAAACTCACTTCTGTTGCTATTTTCGGGCAGGAGAGGATACCTACACCCACACAGCGTAAAAAAATTAACTTGCAAAAAATGACTTGTGTACCGAGTGTATCTAGTAAAATGAAATCATAACAAGTATTAAAACCTGAAGACCCTGAAAATACGGCGGTGCCATCAGGACACCAGAACTGGGTCATGACCACGTCTGGCCTGGCGCGGCTGTTGAGGAGAGCCCTGCTCAGCTCACTGCCAGTGGAAAGGTCTGACAAACACACCTGGTCTCACTTCTACCAGCTGCAGAGATACTGAACCTCGTGTGCTAACGCCCCTAATTTCTAAAACAGAGGACACCGAGGGCTCGCCAAGGTGTGACCCCAGCACTGCTGCGCCACTTGCCGGCACAGACCCGATGATCCACACAGCATCCCAGACTCACCGGAGAGCTGCACTCTCCATCGACGCGTCCCTCAGACACGTCCATATGCACCAACCAACATGCACACACATGTGTTGACCCCTCATGTATATGGAGGTTTCGGCAGCCCCCAGCCGATGTTCCCGTTTCCCTGGCTCAGCCTGCTACCAGCACAGGGAAAATCTACCGTCGCTGCTTTTCCACTTCCAGCCTTATTTTTCACATTACGCCAGCCAAATATAGATGCGAAACGAACAGGAGGACTGTAAATTACAAGCAAGGAAGGCCTTGCCTATATAATTAAATCTTTGCAGGTAGAACACACCAGCTAAGCCTTTCTAAGCATGCACTGAAGAGCACTGGGCAACACAGAGCAGAGCCACAAAGACTGCGGAGGGACCCCCCCAGAAGACCTACCCTAGCAGAGGAGCTGGTATGGTGACACTGGTCCCACCACTGAAAAGCATCATGCATTCTGGACTGACCCAGAGTTCTACAATTTCACCCCAAACGGGCTGCGTGGACTCCAGCTTCTCCGGAGACAGCACAATGCCATCAACCACAAGTCTCATCCCCCGGTAGGAGCCTGAAACTCTGCCCTGACCTTGTCCAAGAGTCACCGGGGCCCATCCTCACCCCCAGAGCCACAAGCACAGGGGGTTCAGCTGGTCCAGCCTCCCCAGGGGAGGCTCCCTGGTGCCCCCCACGCTGCCTAACGCAGCATCCCAGCCAGAGCAAAGGCCTCCAGCGCCCTGGCACGAGCACTCAAGAGCAGTCCACGAACCTGAGCTACCTGCCAATCGATCACCAAAACATCCCAAAAGGTGTAGAGCACAAAAGCTCTTCTCCATGAGTACAGAGGTGGTTTGAGTAGGGGTGCAGAGTCTACTCTGCTAATACCACTTCTACGCAGCTCGTACCCTCAATGTCGCCTCCTTCCCCCAAATACACCTCTCTGAATAAGAACTTCTTTGTGGTTGTGCTTTCAAAGAGTACGGAGGAGGATTTTCTCTACTTAGCCTCCTTTTTCTGCCACTGCTCACTTTGGGATCAGCAGAGACTCAAGTAAAACCCAAGTACCTCAGAAAAGCCATCATGCAGCTTGCGCCGCACCTCCACGCGCGTTTACACATTCAGTCATGTTGGTGTGCAAAACCCACATTACAGGAGATCACCTATATCCCTCATGTTGGTATCCGACCAGCAGACGCACATTTCAGAGGCTAGCAGAGCAATTTCTGCATAGGAAGAGCCCAGCCTGCTGACCCTAGCCCCAAAAGAAGACCAGTGCTCATGCTCAACTTCACCCACCAACGGCAACGAGAGCTCAATGGGAGACAACGAACAAGTCCCAGGACTGTGGGAGGACAGATGTAAAGTCTAAATACCCAGCATCAACCAAGGGAAAGCAATCCTGACTTTATGAACACCCTGTCCAAGGCGTGGGGCACGGCAGCTTTGGTATCTCCAGCACGCATGTGTCTTGGGAAAGGACCAAGCTCCACAGAAAGGGCATGTCCTCCAGCCCTTCCCTTCTTCCAAAGATGACACAAATGCGTAGCAATGCCTCCTATGTCCGATGACTCACCTGAACGTGCAGCAGCTACAGGTCCATCTCAGCTTCCCCATGACCAGGCAGGAATGGGAGGCACCAAACTGCTCCAGCCAGAGCCAACCATGCCACTGCGGCCACAGGCTTTGCAGAGAGCCAACTGTCACCGAAGCAATCCATCAGCTCAATCTGCTCCTACTAGTTATGCTTATTAAATTTTGCATCCTCTTGATTATCATAGAACCATAGAATAGTTTGGGTTGAAAGGGACCTTTGAAGACCACCTAGTCCAACCCCCCTGCCATGAGCAGGGACACGTTCAACCAGACCAGGTTCCTCAGAGCCCCATCCATCCTTGACCTTGAATGTCTCCAGGGATGGGGCATCCACCACCTCTCAGGGCAACCTGGGCCAGGGTCTCACCACACTCAGTGTAAAACATTTCTTCCTTGTATCTAGTCTAAATCTTCCCTCTTTTCATTTAAAACCATTACTCCTGGTCCTATTGCAACAGGCCCAAGTGAAAAGCTCTCTCTCTATATATTATACATGCTGTATATTATATATATCTTTACATATACATATTAATTTCTTTTCTTTTCCTGCTACAACTTTACCCCACTCCCACTGTCACCACAGCCAGCCAAGGTCACCAGGAGCCCCGTGCCCTGCGCCGGGCACGTAGTCAACCCCTTCACCATACGCCCTGTGCCGCCGCCTTCCCAGGTCCCTCTTCCCACCCCTGGTGCCACGGCTTAAAACCCCAGCTCTCAGACGACTGCCGATGAGGCAGAGCCGAGCGTCACTGGCGAAAGAGACATGGCAAATGGTTATTTTTCATATACTATCCACGGTAAACAGCATCATTCATTTCTATTCCCTCGCTCCAGACAAATCAATGATTGTTAATGCAAAGTCAACACGTCCAGATGTAGTTTGCATACTAGTTAACCACTAAATTGGCATCACATAGTACAAAATAATCAAGAGACATTCAAGGAATCAAACAAAAGCAAAAAGGAGGCAGATGACTAGCAATTAATCCATAAAAGACCTTTAAAAATTAGAAACTTCTTCCCCAGAAAGCACGGTACGGCCAAGCTGAATCCGTAAATGCGAATTTCTAAATATACGTCACGCTAGATGCTCAGAAATTTAGAAATTACAAGAAATAAGTATCTCCTGGTGGCATTTACTCGTGTCCCTTACCAAGAAGGAACCGCGGCCTCCAGCCGCGCTCGCAGTCCCTGCCCCGGTGCCCCGTCCCCTCGCCCTCCCACGGGGTCCCCCCTGGGCACTTCGGGGACCAACGGGGCCCATCCTGCCAGCGGTGCCTCCAGCAAAACTCCACGGTACCGCGGGACCATCCCCGTCCCCGTCACAGTCCCAGCACCATTCCCACGCGAATAATCCCTTCCGTGGCACAGCATCCAAAGAAGCGGGCACGAACCCAGATCAGCACCAGCCTGACAGCAGGCTTCAACCCAAAGAAATAACAAAAAAAATTAAAATTTAAAAAAAAATTTAAATTAATCTAACTTTTAGAACACTAATTTCACTACCGCACTGGCATCACAGAAAACTTGATGGCGCATCACCAGCGCCACGTGACAAACCGAACTATTCCCAGCGTTGTGCTATGGCAGTGATATATATTTAAATTATTCTGGAGTTATGCGAACAGCGTCCTACGGTTTTATATGGCGCCTCCGTAAATATTATCTCCTACTTCAATAATATTATGTCTGTTTTCATCCAGGGATGAAAATATGTCTATATTCATCCTCACTGAGCATGAGGGACTTGTATTTAAAAAAAAAAAAAAAAAAATTTCATTTCAATTATGTCACCA
>VYZM01004185.1:1323-27776 GCA_013398915.1 Dromas ardeola
TTAGTTCTTTCCGATTTTTATTTTGAATTTTGACTGTTTCGTGGATTCTCTTGACCCTTATGGCTGAGTACATTAAAAAAACCCCAACCAACAAGTATGGCCCGAATATTTATTCTTGCTGGATGTATGTAGTCATTCAAAGGACTGATAGCAGTTAGGAATGTATTCTTTGGATGAAAGGTATATTAAATCTGATTAACTTTTGTTCTGGAAGTTGCAAATATCAACTTGCCTAGTTATGCATCTTAACTTTTTTTTTTTTAACCAGAGTAAATGTTTACATTTTTCAGAAGGGATTTCTCTGTACTGAATGATGTGCTTATAGTGGCCTTTCATTTTGATGCACTTGTGCTGAGTATTTCAGATATCGTTATTCAGATGTATGGTGGTTTTTTTTTTTTGTTTTTTTTTTTTTTCTTGCAGACTCTTTGGTTGGTTAAAATTCCTGGCTATTGGTAAAGACACACTTTTTTGGAGCGGTAGATTATAACCCTTCTCCTTTGGGACAAAGGGATTGGAAACAAAATGACTGCGTGCCGTGAAGGTGTTTTGAATTTGTTCAGTAATGGGAAATACAGCCTGGAGTGAGAAACCTGAACGATACACCCATATTGCGTCAAAATTAATGAGAAATAACTATGGGATACAGTCATTTAGGGAGAACATACTGTTGAGGTCCTTTCTGATCTTAGGTGATACTCATCAGTCAGGTTCCATGACAAGTCTGCATTGCAGTAGGTGAATTATTTAGGGTTTTTTTTTAAATCCCTCTTTGCATTCAAGTTTTTGTGCTCCCCTGTATCAGTTACCCACCACCTGGATCATGGGGAAAACCAGGAGAGTAAGGTGATACTGCCCTTGGTGCTCCTGAAAACGTTTCTCAGGCAAGTGAAAATGCTTCGGAGAAACACTTCTGCGAAAGGCCTTCAGTACCTCAGCTAAAAGCATAATTAAAGCGATAATTAAATTGAGTCTAAATTTAATTATCTGATCTGTCTAGAAGAGCTTGTGAACCTCAGTTTGGACGCATAGGTGCAAACGCAGCCGCTTTGGGCAAAGAAAGGGTGTGTTTAATCCAGGTTAGTGTCCGCTTTCTGTAAGTTTTCAAAGGTGACCGCCGTGAGATGGGCACTGATCTCCTTCTCTGGGAAGCGGAATGTTCGCAGCTGGGATGGAGCTCCTGGGTCACCAAGTCCTACCCGCGGCGAGAGCCAGCAACCGTGGCATAAACATAATTCAGTCTTATTTTAAACCCAGGTGTTTTTCTGCTGCTGCCCACGGCAGAGGAGCGTTTCAGACCTTTATCCTCTGGTAGTTAAAAACCTCCACGTTTCCACCCGGGAACTCTCTGCCCATTTCCAGCTCTCAAGCGGTTGGTAGCAGTTGATGAGGCTGTCAAAAGGGAAATACAACTTTTATATCTTCCTTTCTGAGCTCACTCTTTCCTTCAGTCTGGATTATGATCTTCATTTGTCTTCGAGTCATGCCTTTTGGGCTTGATTGTATCTGCAGAGGCCCCCGATTTCCCTTTCCGCAGCACAAGTGCTCCGTGTACTTTCTGTTTCCTCTGCGATTCATAAAGTCTCTCCTCAAACCGCTGTGTTCTTAACTGTGCATTTCGGTCCCGAATTAGCTCCCCGCGCTCTCGCTGACGTGCGGCTGGACGGTGCTGCGCTCGGCTGGCTCTTCCTCGGGCGGCTGCGGATGGTCGAGCCCCATCTCCCCGCACCGTGGAGGTGTCACGAGGCGAGAGACGTGCGATGTCCTGCCAATCTCCTCCTCCCAGCCCTGGTACGACAAAGAAGTATTTGAAGCATCCCCTAGAGAACCACGTTATTAGCCAGCGTACTCGGGGAGGAGTGACTCTTGCAAAGTGCAAACGAGGTAATTTTTGTACAGCGCCGTCTTTGATTTATTTGCGGGTGAGATCAGGCGTCTGAGAAGGAGCTGGCTGCGAAGGAGAGGTTGGTAACTCTTCATGTTGGTCTCGTTTCTTAATGTACCGCGATCTGTCTAATCAATTAGACTCAATTTCGCTGCTTAAAATCCGTAAATCGTCATGTTCAGTCCACAGAAATATTAGATCCAAAATGATTGAATGAGAAAAGTGCCCTCATTGTATTCTACGGTGTTTTTCCAAACTACGTAAACAGCATTTTTTTGGTGATGTCAAATGTGAATCCATTAGTCCCATCTAATGTTACTGGATTCTTGTATGCCGTCGTACATCTCTTCAATAAATAGATGAAGATTTCTGTTTCAGTGACGATAAATAAAATCCACCTATCCATTTTTTACCCATTGATGGTCTTTTAACTCTTTGAATTAAAAAATATGGGCTCTTAGTCTGTCGCTTTTTAGAACTGGGAATAAATTTTCAAGAATTATTTCCGTCTGACTCGACTACCTGCCAGTCAAACGGATGCAGTTCTCCAGAGGTGTCTAAATTGTGTTACCTTCTTGTTCCTTCCGCTCCACTGAATCACTCTGTTCCTATTTTTGTGTTTAAAACATTGGTGTCACTAAACATGAGAGGGAGATGTCAGTGGCAGTGCTGTGTTTATTTATGCAAATTCATGTAAACGCAATTTCTTGAGGCAGTAAGGATGATGTGATCTACCTGCCCACCAGTAATCCAGATTTCAAAGGGCCATAGATGTAGAAGACAATCTAGCTTTTTTTTTTTTTTTTAAGTTTTGAGAAAGTTGGCTGCTGGGCAGAGGGGAAAGAATAAAATCAGTGCTTCTACCCAGGGAAGAGGGCTCATAACAGTTCCCTTTATTTTTCTAGGAGACAGCATCTTGCTGGCTGGTCGGGTCACGTGCAGCTGGAGCGCGTGTGGTCCTTGCCCAACCAAGAGATGGAGGCTGTGGGAGGGAGTTTGGGAGAAGTTTTGAGCAGGTGGGGAAGGGCTTGGAAGTATTTTGTGGGTGGTGGTTGATGGCTTTCATGTAAAAATCAGTAGGAAGTAAATACTTGCTTTATCTTGCGGATTTTGGAGCGACATGTACAGTATATAGATTTTGTATTGTTGGGCTCCGATATATTGATGCTTTGCTTTGTTGGGTGGATAATCCTGACGTGGGCTTTTATGTTTATTTACTTGTTGGTTTGAATCGGTAGCAACAGAAAGAGTTGTGAATTTTCAAGGTTTTCTGTTGTTGAGAGGGAGGTGTGCTTTGCGATGGGTGTCTGAAGCAGGAATCCCAGACCCGTAATTACGATCCCAGTCAGGGAAGATCCAGCTCTTAAGGTATATCCAGCATTTGCAGATCGTCTGAAATCCGTGGAAGCTCTTGAGTATGAAGCAGCTTTTGAGAACCAAGCCTTTTGTTCTTTTTTGTCTTGGACTCTAAGCAGGAGCATAAATACACAGATCTGGGTCATTTCCAAGTAGATTTTAATATATAACTTCACTCAAATATGAGCCTTTCGTTTCTTTCTCGCTGCCCCTCAGTCTGAAAGCCGGTGACGCAGTTCGTCGTGCTTTTATTGAATTAAACCTTATATTTCTTCCCTCTTTCCTATTGGAACCCTGTAGGGAAGCGATGATGACAATGATATTCATGGCATAATACTTTATTTTTTCAAACAATTGCATAGAGAACGAGGTTCTGTTGAGGATGACGGAGACACATGGGTTTCCTCAAAGTGCGAGAGGGACTTGAATAATCTTTAAAAAGTTCCTCCGAGTTTTGTTTACAGTGGATGTGTTGAAATCCCTGAGCACTGCAAAGGAATTTCAAGTGACTGTGTGTTTTCTGGGAGGAAAAAATGTGGGCCTGTTGACGTTCTCCAGCAAATCATTTAGGAGGTTATCACCATAGGATTTGTAAAAGCTGAAAAAACGTGTTCCTGTCCTCTCTTGGAGATGCCGTTTTGTGTTTGGCTGTACTTTTCCTTGTCTTTCCTTCCTTTCCTTGAGTGAAACCGTCACCTGGAAAACTGGAAGGTGGGGAAAATTAAAAGGCAGAGCAGAAAAATGGGGTTTATCATAGCTTTCATACAATAACTTTCTCAATAGGAAGATTAATGCTGAAGTGTATTTGTAGGTTGAACATTTTTGCCTTCCTTCTCTTAGCAAGTGTTAGAGATTTGGGTGGATTATTGAAGACAAGCTTAGAGTGTTTTATGAGAGAAAAAGTACTAAACTGGCAAGAAAAGAATAGATGCCATCGTGCCTGCTAGGCATGTCTAATTCTTTGATAAAATGGATAAAGATTGCAGACTGTAGCAAAAGTTAAAATAGACCATAACATCTTGGGTTCTGCAGGGTTTATTTTCTTGCTTCTAATTTGCTGTTGAACTTAATCAAAAAGATCTGGCTCTTTTATGGCATCAGGCTCTTCAGTTTATCTCCCAGGAATTAAAGCACAGCATTTGGGCTTTTGCTTTCTTTGGCATTCGATACCCAACTCTCTAAATTTGGTAACGGGTGGATTTTATCATTTTGACGTTGGAAATACATCCTGAAGACTAGTGAGAAGTTTAGAGCGCGGTCTGCTTTGTCCCCATTTTCCTTTCTTTATCCTTGAATTTATAGGAGATGACAACTTGCTTTTTTAATGGACAAGGGGGTTTTTGTGGTTATTCATAACAAACTCCTAAGACTTTCTGCAGTCCTAACAGATAAGTCCTGTTCTGTGGGTCAACCTGTTCAAGCAAGATTTTGGAGTTAATGGCATTTTGTGTGTATGTATACATATTTATTTTTTCTTTAACGTATGAGACACCTTGTTTTGTATTATGGACAAGACAGAGTTGAAGGTCATTGCTGGAAAAGAACTCGCTTAAATGTCCCATTGTCCCTAGATGGGTACTACTTGGCTTACCATGTTCCTAGAGATACTTGGCCCTAACTGAAGGAACTCTTCAGGCATGTTTGATCATCTCCTGCCATTTAGGTGGACAAAGTAAGATCACTCACTACAGTTGCTGATGATTTTTCAACCAAGATGAACGTAGTGTCTATACGGACAGGCAGGCTCTAAGGACTTGTCTCCATTGAAAAGTATTTTGAATTAAGCTTGTGAGCATTTAAAGTGCAATTACTTTGGAGTAGGTCCCCGTATGAACGTTTATTCTGTAGTAGTTTATTCTGCAAATAATTTTCTTCAGTTTCCTGTGTATGTCATAACTTAATGAGACATTTAATGGCTTTTGCAAAAACTACGGCATTCCACATATTTTTCAGGTTCAACGTTGTGTGGTATAGGCAGATGGAATAAGATTTCCAAGATTAGCCTTGTGGTTTTTTGGAGGAGGAAATATGACTTGTCCACGTGTGCCCTACTCTTGTCCTAGGGTGGCCGCTGCTGTATTCAGACTGACGGTGGTCACTCGGCCACGAGAACAGGGTCACCTCAATGCTCTTCCGTTGGTCATCCTTGCCTCTTACCGTGGTGCGAGTGAGAGGTGAAACCAATGCACAGAAAAATGGTTAAAGCTCAAGTTTGCCCTTGATTTGACTTGAATTCACGACAGAATTTTCGAAGTCTTAAAATGCCGTGCCATAAATTTGAGAAATGGTTTCTCCTTCTTTACTGTAGCGTCTGAATCCTGGCTGCTGAACCGGGCAGCGAGCTGAGTCTTCTGACTACGGACTGATCTCATTTGAAAGCTCAGTAAAATATTTCATTCCGTAAGAATTTTTTCACTGTCTCTACATAACACACATGCACACAAATTGAAGTGTTAGAGAAGATAATTTGGTTGGGGTTGACTACTTCTGTGGTAGCAGATTTATGTTGTGGGCTCAGGAGATAAGTTTCATATCTGTTTTTGTCTGAGTTTCAGCTTTTCTTTCTTAATTCCTGAGTTTGATTTTACGTGTGTGCTTGTTAGTGTTACCATCAAGAAATACTGTCTTAAATTGCTTTAGGCTTTGTAAAATGATGTTGGAGTGTTTTACAGCAGATCGGTGTTATGTAGAGTTTTTGCTGGCTTGTGAATCAGAGCCCTCATTTTGTGTTACAAACAACTTCAGAAGAAAAGGCATAAAACCCTCGGAGTTCTTGGTTGCTTTTGGATTGCCATTTAGCACAAAGTCCATCACGAAGCACGTCCTTTCTCTTCTACAGCACCACTGTGAAGGTGCTCCAAGAGATGACCCCTTTCCTTTCTGGTGCCGCCTCTACCACAGTGACCTGCAGCTGTATATACCATTAAGGCTACTTCTGTGCAAGATTTTTGGAAGGTCTTTGTAGATCTCCCTGGGTTAAGTCTCGCAAGATCCTCGTATGTAGATGTACTATCTCTGTTTTCATCATGGAAAAACAAGAGCCTGCAGGTTTCTTGCTGACGTTGCACAGCAAGGTTGGGTCAGATGCTGTGCTGCCTCTCCCTCTGTGGAGGCCAGGAGATGGATTTGCTTTGCTTTGTGTGCTTTCGGGATGTGCTCAGATGCTGTGTTGGTGGCTTTCTGTATGGACTTAGGAGAGAGTTCCTGGAGCTTAAGGCTTAACTAGACTGACCTCCTCAAAACCACAGATCCTTACGTTTTCCCTGGAAAAGGAGCCTAATGATTATGTATTTTGGGCTACTGTTTGCCTTCTACCAGGACAGTCAGTCTTAGTTTGAAGATCTCAAGTCATGAAGAGTCAGTGACTTCTTTTGATATAATTTCAGCAATTAATTACCCTCTCTGATTAAAAAATTGAGGTCCAATTTGAATTAGTTTCCTACTGTTGCTTCTAAAACCCTTTTCATGGCTAAATTCAAAGGCCCTTTGATACCCAATAGCTTTCCTCTTTGAAGGGAACTCATAATTCCATAACCAGCATTGAGCGGGGAAGTGTTGGGCAGTTTCAGGCCTGGCAGTACCTCAGATTGTCTTTCAGAGTCTCTGGCTTTCAGATTCTGTTTCCTAGATGTAGTAGTACCTTACATTTGGTTGTATTGAGATCTACTTTGAGTGGCCTTTGCGGTCCAAATTGCTGTGTATCGCCAGCCTGTCGTCTTCATCTGACATCCAGAGGAGCATTCACAAATCCTGTCCATGATTATATTAATTTTCAGATCTATAATGGACCTCTTGAATCATACCGGGCTCTGTATCAAGCCCAGCAGAACCCTGCTACAGCTAACTTTGTTGGCGGCGATTTTCCACAGATGACTGCTTTTAGTCATCTGTCAGTTGGCCAACTCAAAATCCGTTTAGCGTGCTTTGTTGACATAGTGGAGTGGTAATTTTTTAATCAAGATGTCATGCTCAACAAAAGTTTGCCTGTTATATTGCAGCAGTTACCTTTATCAACCTGATTTTTGAATCTCATCTAAGAATGAAATCAGCTTTGTTTGACAAGGCCTATTTTCCATAACATTGTGTTGACTGTCATTAATTTTGTTCCTGTCCTTTTTAAGTCTGATTCAGTTTTCTCTTATTTCGTCCACAGCTGACGTCTGGCTAACTGATTGATAGTTACTGGAGTTATCTTTTTGCCCTTATCCGATGTTGTCCTATTAGAAATGTTTGTCTTCCAAATTTTCTCCAAAATACTGAAAATGAAGCCTCGGGGTCTCAGAAATGGTGGAGGACTCTTTGAGGACTCTGGGGTTCAACAACCCGGTCCTCTGAGGCACCTTCTCGTCTTGAAATGTGGAGCTGGTAGAAAGCTTGGGAGACTCCAGTCCATTGCCCTCCTTGAGGCAAGATGAAGTGTCTCTAGAGCATCCCTGACAAATGTGTTTCTAATTTTTCCTTAAAATCTTCCACTTTAGAAGGTACCCAGCCTCCTTGGGTAGCTGGTAGTGGGTGATTAACCAATTTAGTTAAAAGCTTTTCCCGTATCTTATTTCTCTGGCAAATTAAGACACTTTGCTTCGCTCCAGAGGATGTGCAAAATAACCCATCCCCTCGTCTCTGTTGTCACTGGTGGGAGCGTGTTACATTCTCCTTCAGTTTTCTTTCCTCTAGGCTGAACAAGGTCCTTTAATTTCTTCTCATGGATCATATTGTTTCAAATCTCTCTATTATTTTTGCGGCTTTCCTCTGTACTCTGATGTGTTTACTTCCCTCTGTACATGGACTCAGTACTCCGTGGCCTTGTCAGCATCGTATAAAATGAAATAATGCTATTTTCCACGTGGCGCTCTAATAAAACAATCCGAATTGCCTTTTTTTTTTTCCTTTGCAAATCCATTGTATTGTTGACTTATATTCATTTGTGATCCAATATACCCTCTGGGTTATTTTCTCTCGTCCGTCAGCCTAGCTAGTTATTCTCCACCTGCGCACCGTACGCTGCTCTTGCACTTGTCTTTATTGAGTTTCACCAGGCTATTTTGGTTTGACACAATTTGGTCTTGACGCATCCATGTTGTTTCATTTTTTTGCTTTATCCTGTAGTTGCTTTTCTATAGGTTGCTTAATAATTTTTCTAGTATCTTCCCATTGATTGCAAGGGGAGTTAAATCTCTAATTTGCTTTAAAAGCTTTTCCAAACTCCGCTCTGTAGCTGTTTCCTTTTTGATCCCAAAAGCACTTTGAAACTTTGTGAGTGAATATAAGTGGATCATCTATATGCAAATTTCTTGATTTTTTTCCCCCTCTAAGTTATATTTGTGAAAAATCAACATCTTAAGTGATGCCTATTTTCATTATGTTGGTATTTCATTAAGATGATAACGAAAAAGTACAAACGTCATACGAGTTAAAATCAATTATTTAAATCAAGACATTTTGCAATCTTGATTGACTTACTAGACTTAGATATATTTAAATGCGAGTCTGTTGTTCTTCTCCCCTGTCAAGACTTCCAGTCCAGTGATTACAGCAGCTTTATTGCTTGTAATGAGGTCCAAAATAGTTACTTTGTGTTATAAATTGTCACCTAGCATTTCGGGAAACTAATCCCCTGTAATTACTTGCTGTGTGAGAGTTTCTGTACCCCTCTGGTCTCCTCCGTGCTCCCACATCTTCCCCCCCCCCGCCTTTATGTGCCTATGGGGTCACGTACCCTGCGCCCTGTTTTGGTGCCTCCCAGAACCTCCTCCTGGGCCTCACCCATTAAAACACACCGAGTTACTGCCAGGTTGCCCTGGAATTTCAGTTTTTTCTGGGGTAATGGTAACTGCCAAACAGGTGAGCCTTTCCTCCCCCTCTTTTTAGGGGTATGTTGCAGCCATCGCTTCCCTTTCATATCTGAACACCGTTGAACAAATGATTTTGAAGTCCTGTCACACGCTCATCGCACCAGATTTCATTTTTTTTTTCTTATTACAGGTCAGGATTTTATTTGTTCCTGCTTGTTATTCAGACTCCTTGCATCCATATATAGCAACAGAAAATTCATTTTCTTTATGGATGCTCTTGTCTGACTTTGAACCTCATTTGCCCTTCTAAGTGTCCTTCTCTTGTGGTTTAGCTTATTCCTTTCCTGGATGCATCAGCAGTTTCATCTGGGAAGGTGTCTTATTAGTTGGAAAGATGCTGGCACTGCAATTCATGATCTCTCTGTTCCCTGCAATATCGTTCCATCACTCAAATCCAAATACTCTCATCAGTCGTGCAGCCTTGTTCAGTTCGACGACCTTTTTTTGCCTTCTCTTGTGTCTGGTCCTGGATGCGTGTTTTAGCTCGGGGATCAACAACCTGTGGATGTGCAATCAGACTCTGAATGGGGTCCTAATGGCATTGGCATTTTGAGGCGCTCATTTGCAAGAGGCAGCACTTTGCAATTTCTGACTCTCCCTGAGCTCTACGCTCGGCAAAAGCCTCTGTCTTGCGTAGAAGCAAGATACCACTGACAGCAGATCCCTGCCTGTTCCAGAGGCAGCTTCTACCAGATCCTGCTTGGTTTCTCTTGGCACACGCGAGCTGTAGCATGGGGAAGAAAAAGCCTGGCATGGCACCATACAAAGATTGCCAAACCTTGACTTAGACGTTTCTTTTCAGTTCTTTTCCAGGATCCCCGAAATCTTTTCTCATCTGCTTAGCTCCAGCTGATGCCGAGTTGCTGCTCCCGGTGTGCATGGTTACTTCTTTCGACCAGAGTGATTAGCCAATATTTGTGATCGTCTGTTGAAAGAGGAAATCGATGGCAGCCAGGTATTTCTTGGAGGCAATCGTGCTGATTCACGGAGCGTGTTTGCAGAGGCTGGTTTTTCCGAACATGGTCTGAAGCAAACAGCGGGAGACCGTTTTGCTCAGTATTCCAAGGTCGTTTTTTCCTGCCAGCACTAAATAGATGTGCGCCCACACGCACACGTACGCGCCGAGTTTTTCTGTGACTTACACCGCGGGTGTTTCTCTAGCTGTCCTTGACTTTCTCGTGCTTTCCTGATGCTCTTCACTGACATTTCTGGCTCTGTCAGTAGGCTCGACAGTGTGTGTATTCTCTCCTGTTCTCTGCGGTTTACATAGTTTCCCCTTCTACCAAAACAAAGCCCGATGCTTTGTGTTTGTGTTCAGCCCTTGGGAAGCTTTTTTTGCTCACATCTGTTTAGGCCAGTTTGCAGCCACCCTTGCTGGCTTTATCCTCCTCATCCAAAATTCCATGTAACAGAATAATCTTCAATGGAGGTTTTTTGGATGAATTCATAGTCTGATTCATCCTTGTGCTTTCACTTTAGGGGAGAGATCTCTGCCAGAGAACCCAAATCTCCAGCCTTTTTTGTTGTGGCCGGTATTTTGCTAGTCATGAATGATGATCTCATGGTTAGATCGTGGGAGACCGGCATCCGGTTCTTTCCATGCCCATAATTTCCCTCTAGTTCACAAAATGCATAAGTGGTGCCTTGGTTTTCCATTTGGAATATGGGAAAAAGGGTTGATAATGCTTGTACTTCCCAAGATAGATAAATGAAACATTGGAAGATGCCAAAGCAACGACTTCTCCTCTTTTCCAGCATAGGAAGGAATGAAAAGGTTGTTGACCCTGTGCTTCTGGTCGCCTGGTTGGGTTCCTCCGTTGTGCCCTATATGGAGTTCTTTTTTAAGTTTTATAAAGATTTCTAAATGGCACCAAATTATTCTACTTACGTAGAAATGGCTCTCGCAGAAAGCGTGTAACATCAGTGCTGCAGAGACTATTCTGGTGTCTTACTTGTTTCGGCTTACAATTCAGGCTGGTGCCTTTGATCTGCGAAACTCTTGATTTGAATCTTATCTCCTCGTGAGACCTCTTTCCCCAGAACTGTGCTGGCAGTTAGGATTAGCTGGGCTTTACTTCATTGGCAATCTTGTTTCTAAATCAGAGAGGACTTCAGCAGAGTTTTCTCCCGGGGCGGGGGGAGCATTGATTCTGGAATGTTTTTTCTCGGTGTTTTCAGGATTTTCTGCCTATCGAGATAAGCCACGGGGCTTACAGATCACGGAGTTTTCTTCGTACAGGGGCAACGGGAGGAAGCTGTATGTGTCTTCAGTGGTTTTAGGTTTTATCTGACCTTCCTACGATTTTACCTTTTTATTATTATTTCGTATTTCTTTCTTTGTATGTGTGCTTACATTAACAAAAAGAAAGTGGGAAGAACACTAGGGAAAACAACCCGTTATTCTTTGGCTTTTGGTTTCTGCCTGTCCTCCTGAGATGCTGGCAGGGTACCAGAAGCTTGGGCTGTCCTGAGGGAGGAGAAAACAGGGCCACATCGATTTGCTCAGTTAAGTTCTAGAAGCAGGACTTTGTCTTCAAAGTTCATAACTTGTTCTGATTTAAAAAGCAAATAAAATTGGAAAATCTTAGGGACCAACGTGGCAACACACGTTTTCTGTTTCTTGACAAGTTTCAAAACTGTTGGCACTGTCAGAGTTAATAAATGTGAACTTTTGCAGGTGTCTGATCTGCGGATCTGCTCTGGAGTGAGGTCACTCATCTAGAAAGCTTGAATTATGGCCATTACTGTTACTTCTGGCTGTGGTACATCCATAGGAAGAAAAATGTAAATCAATAGCACCCAGTGGACATAAGATAACCATTTCCTTACTAGCAGCCATGTAACTTCTCAAAAAATAACTGCTACCTGAAGAGCTAACCGTGAATTCTTGTTGATGCTAAAACAATCTTATTGGTGATAAAAGGTACAACCCCAAACTCCGAGGTACTGCAGTGCAAAATAAACTGGAGGACAAAGGGACCCTTTGCTGTCATCCGCATCTACGTCTCCACAGAGTAAGAATCGTGATTGTATTTCATGACTGCAAATTCCTGAAGCGCTGGCACCCAAATCCAGAAATCCTGACGCCGTTCTTTGAAGGCAAGAAGCTTTGTGTAGGTGTCTTGCAGTAATTTTAGCTCATTCCCTTGATGCAGCACATACCCTCTCTGAACTAAGGCTCTTGCTTTCGTACTAATGTGAAATCTAGCGTGCTCTACAAGCTCTTCTGATAGCCAAGTATCGGGAGATAGTATTTTGATGATACAGCACTTAGACTACGAACTGAAAACATCTGAAGTACTTTTATGGCTTCCTTCTCAGACCATCTGAACCCCTTACAAACTGTATTTAACATAACAGTGCTTTTAGAGGTAGAGAAGTCTTGTTTGCCCCAGTTTCCCATCTGTAAAATGTGCATCAGATGGGCTGAGAGCCTGGTTTTGTTGCTGGTTTAGGCGGGTGCAAGTCCTCGGTGCTGCGAAAGATGTGGTTCTGCCCTCCCTCCTGTCGCACTCTCTAACGTACCTTGCGCTGAAGGCATCGTTTCATGAAATACTGGTGGGACCAATATACCAATACCTTCTGCTTGGAGTTGCCCAGTTATGTTTCCACCTGGTGTGAACTTGTACTTGGGAAAGAAGGGAGGAAAGGTGAGACCGCATGTACTGGTAACACCATGAATTTCTTGACTTAAATGACCTGAAGTTTGGCTTCAGGAACTGAAACAGCGTCCTCAGGGTCTGCTTTTATGACGTGTTTGAGGGAAGGGGACCGGCCACCTTACTACACCGTCTGTGATGCTTTTCTGACTGCGTGGTGAGCTGATTCAACGCACTGAGCTGGCAGGAAAGTAACCTACACGAAAACCTGGCAAATAACCTACACGAAAACCCGGCAAATAACCAAGAAAAACCTTGCAAAGCATAAACCGGTACGGGAAGAATAAGCTCAGGGGTAATGTCTGGCATCGTCTGGGACTTCTAGCAGCACAACTCCCTTTTATTTTATTTTTTTTTTTTGTTAAATTATAGCAATGCGGTGTTTCTTTTGCTGGCCTAAGAAGGTGGGCACCGGGAGCTGACTCGATCTTGTTGTACTCCTGGGGATCTTGCCATTTAGTAAAGAGGGAGTGGAAAAAAAATGCGGAGATTAAATTTACTTAAAATGTATTCTCAAGATGAAACAGGGATGCTTTGTTGGAGATCAGTAGTCTCTGCAAATCTTTCTATATTGACATAATTTAATGGGAGTATCCATTTTAAGATTATTGGGGAGTATCCAGAGTCTATTCCTGGTACTGAGAACGGAAATCTGTTTTAATTGGAGCAGCTTTCTGGGAGCCGTGCTTCCTGCCAGAGTGGCAACAGTAAGAACGATCGGTAGCATGAGAGATGATAAAAACCCCCAGGCATTTTACAACCATTTCAGGTAGCCTGAGTACAGTAAGAAACAACAAAAATTGGGCAGCACCTGAGAAAACAGAGCCTCTGTGTAGGGGATTCAGAGGCTATACTTAAACGTCCACAAAAAATACCTGAATCAAGGGGGACGTAGTTCCTGGGTTCACCTTTTGGATTTGTTTTATTGAATATCTCCTACTTAGAGAGGGGATAAAAATCCACTGCTGCCACAAATAGCACTTGAGGTTTCTTTGTTACTTACGTATAATTAAACCCGATGATTTCTTCCTGATTTGGTTCATTTCCGTTTTTGTAGGCAACCTACAAGAGTGAAGAAACAAAAACAATTCAAAACTAGGAAATGAAGACAAAATGTTATCAGATAACCCAGGGAAGTTAGATAGCTGAAAGCCTTTAAAAATAGGGTTTTGAAGATAACTGTATCCCTCTAATTTCAGAAGGAAAAAAGCGTGCAGGTACCTTATTTTTAAAACCAGTTCTGTTTTCCAGAATGCCTGGAAAATTGAGCTTAACCATTAGAAGTGCTGCTCTTTCAGCATTTAGTCTTAGAAGTTGCTGTTTACAGGGATAATTTATTCCTGTTTGACAGCGTGCCTACAATACACATGAGTAACAAAACCTCAGAAGTTTGTTCTCACACACTAAAATGAAGAGAAAAATGAAAAGACTGCATTCAAAAATAAATTTCAGATAATCTGGGACGACGGACATGAAAATATCTCTGCTATAAACATACGTTTGTTGCCACGGCAGGAGAGACTGTGTGCTGTAATCTTCATTTCCATACCCTAATTATTGTTTGAGTCCTAAAATTTACCTCTAATTCTAAGTTTCCTTAACTTATTCGGTTTGTGTTCAGAATGGTTGTGTTATCTCTAATGTATCTGACCAGAAGTGTCTGATTTTTATCTTACCGCTGATTTTTGTCTGGGTGACTTAAAGGACACGATAGTGCAATGTGTCCTTTTTCTCTGCAACTGCAGCTTTTTGAAGTGTCATGTATAGACTCATTGGTGAAGTGGTATAGCACAGTGTCACACATTCTTGGACCAAAAGCATATTATGGTTTAGCAAAGGATAAACTGAAATTTGCAGAGAATGCTCTAATTCTCTTTTTCTCTTTGGAAGTCTTGAATGCACTGTATTTTCACTATATTTTTCACATTTGATAGGAGAATCAGTGCAGTAAAATCAATCTGTTTTAACGTGTACTGTTATGACACAGATTTTTAGTACAGGCACATAGCAGCGTGTTCTCTTCTTTTGGGGGGGACCCTTTTAGCAGAACACAAAGGGAGCGATAAGATGGAGGTCTGCGCTGCGATTTCTTAGCAACTGCTGCTTGAAGGAGATTATCATCTGGTTTAAACCTTTTTGCAAAAGTTGGACGCAACAATAGAGGCAATAAAGCTATTTATCTGGTAAGAGTTGTTTAAATAGGGTGTTTGTCTTAATAATGCTGTAATTAGCAGGACTCAAATTGCTGTGATTTTATTCTCATAGAAATACCGGTATGTGTTTGGACTTGCAGGACTCCTGTTGTGGTGGATTTTGGTGGCAGGTTGTCTGATGTGTGCTCTTCATCGCAGCCGGTGCTGGACTAGTGCCCTCATTAGTGATGGGCGATTAGTTTTGAGGTTTGAGCTTGCAGGTGGTCACTAGGTAACTAGTTGGTCTTTGCAAAAGTGCACAAAATGGATGAGAACCCATCATTAAAGGTTAAAGACCTCATAGAATAGTTTGGGTTGGAAGGCACCTAGTCCAACCCCCTGCCATGAGCAGGGACATCTTCCACTAGACCAGGTTGCTCCGAGCCCCGTCCAACCTGACCTGGAATATTCCCAGGGATGGGGCGTCTCCCGCCTCTCGGGGCAACCTGGGCCAATGTCTCACCATTTCACATCATTGTGTTTTTATGTGGATTTTCACTTCAAGTTCTTTAATTTCTCAAAACTTATGTCTCTTAAAAGCCATGGATCAGGAAAGTTGTGAAAATCCATGTTTTCAAAGGTTATTGTTTTCAACTTAACCTGTTCGGGATTCTGCCTTGTATACATGGGCATGCAATAAACACCTCTTAAAAATGTCTTCATAGGAGAACACTGAGAGACAGCCAAACCTCAAATAATAAAGGAGTGCTTAAAGACCTGAACTCAGTCTTGTTAGAGCAGATCTACTTTGCAAGTTACTGTCAGGCTAATATTAAGTTAATAATGCCTAAATAGGCTGCCGGTTTATTTCTTCATGAGGAAATTAAATCGGGTTGACTGCTCAAATCACTGTTTTCAAATTGATAGCTCGAAGGAGAGCAGCAGCACTGAGAAGTAGCCCTCGTCCTGCGGTGCCAACAGACCTGGTGCTGTGCTAAAACCTCTGGGGATCTATCAACAACTAAAAATCTTTAAATTGTGTCCCAGAGAACTGTGACTGCTGAGGCATTTTAGTACCAAGTGACATTCTGATTAAGAAAATTGGCAGTATGCTACCAAATAAAGATGGTATTAATCACGGTAAGGATAGCAGTTGGGTTTCAAACAGTGACCATTGACAGGTTATCGTGGTCAAAGGATGGGGTTTTAGAAGGGTTTCAATGAACTCAAGACCAGGTTGGACGGGGCTTGGAGCAACCTGGTGTGGCGGGAGGTGTCCCTGCCCCGGGCAGGGAGTTGGAACTAGATGATCTTTGAGGTCCCTTCCAACCCAAACCATTCTGTGATTGTATGAACTAGCAGTGGATCCCGCAGTTTTTTTTAATAAGTGCTCTTGAAGTAGTGTCACCGATACTGTTTGTGAACGACATGTCATACAGGGGGACAAAGCAATAAATCATGACTTGTTAAACGTGGGGAGCAGACGGAGCCCTCGGTGGGGTCTCCGGGTCTCCTGGTCTCCGACTGCCCAGGCTGGAGGGACGGTGCCACGTGTGGAGTCCGTTAAGCTCCTGCTTAGATGTGCTCATTGAGGGCAGGTATCAAACGAGGTGGATCTGATTGCTCGGTACTTTGGGCTTGGCAGCTTTGTGTTTGATTTGAGCTATATTCAAACAGGAGAATAAAACAGACACAAAGCTGGAGGTGTGAGTTGCAAGCCATGCCTACAAAATGAGAGGGAGGAAGGAGAGAGTTGTATTACGCGTAGTAATGCTGAAAGGAATTAAAAGATCAGTGATGGGCAAAGCAGGTTAGTGCAAACACTGGGGTCGATGATACAGCAAAAAAGGCAAATGCATGTTTTTTTAGGTTTATGAGTGAGAAAATATTTAGAAGAGAATAAATCTCATTTCTGTATTAGGTACTTTCGTATGGGAAGTTTGTGTGTGATTTCCATTTCAACATCTTGAAATAGCTCTTGGGTAACTTGTAGGGGAACAGAAGAAACACAAAAATAGTCTGAGGACTGGAAAAAAACATGGCACAGAGAAGCTTAGAGCTCAGTCTGTTTAGCTTATCAGAGAGAGTGCTTGACTGCAGTAGCATCACACAGAGAAAATTCCAGGCATTGTGTGTCCTCCTCTGCATCCGAGTAAGGCGTACCTAAAATCGGTGTTTTAAAGGGGAAATTGGGCAGTTCAGAGTTGAAGTGAGGCATGACTTTATTAGGGAGGTGGCCCGCCTGTCGTAATGAATGATCAAAGGAAAAAGAGCATTTTCCATCCCTAGAAATCCCCCTGTTTGATCACTCTTCTTTTAAAACTGCGTGGGCCAACATAGGTATGTTCTTGTTGAGCATCGGGTTCAGTTTGTGGGTGATATTTAATGGCGTGTGATCGTCAGGAGGGGAGTTTCAGGGGAGCTGTGGTCTCTTCTTGGCCTTTAAATTGATGAAACTATGAACACGTCTTTTCTTCCCGGGCAGAAAGAATTGCGGAAAGGCACCAGGTGCTGTTAACCTGTGGCCGTGTTACAGAAGCTGTGTTCGGAGGTGAAGGAGTTTGCTAATTGAAACATTAGTTTTTGCTTAACGGGGCCAACCTTCGCGTTAAAATTACTACCTCGTTCTAGTTAAAAATTTCTATACAAGGTGGCACTCTGGTAAGGGCGGGTTTGGGTTATAGCTCAAATTATCTGTGAGCTGAAACAAAAAAGGCCTAAAAATGTTGTAGAGCACCTGGTGACTACGGGAAGGGAATTGTGTTGCTGAGAGTGAAGGGTAAAAAGCCTTATATTTATTACAATAGGGAATCTCTAAAAGCTGTAAAATACACGTTTGAAATCCGGTGATACTCTCAGGGCGATGGGTGGTGGCTGCTGATCTCAATTTAGGATCTGTTGAGGGAGGGATTTATGAAATGCAGCCACCTGTATAATTGCTATTTACAAACCATCTGTAAACTTTCTTGCCTCCCCAAAAGTGATCTCATCCTGAGCGGTTACCTCTGACTGCTCTGCCTTTGGAAAAGAATTTAGAAAACTTTCTAAAATGGAGTTTTAGTGCATGTCAGCACCAGCTTAAAATGATGCAAGAAGAACGCTGCGAGGCACGTGAGCAGCAAGACAAAGACTGCATTTAAATCCACGGGCTCCAGGCGATGTGTTATAGTATCTGGATGTCTCCAGACGATCTGTTGTGGTCATTGAAGTCCGGCTTCACCAAAATACCGGTCGGACTCTATTCATAGCCGTTTTCAAAAAAATAGGCCACATGCATCGATCGGTCTTTGTCTGCATCTAAAACCTACTTCTGCCAGTTCTGCCTCACGAGCAAAACTGCTGGTTTGAGTGATATTTGAAGTGATCTAAGAATATTTTAGATGTATTGTCCAGGGATTCAGTGCTAAATAAATTATAAGAAAGATAAGATCCTAGCAAACGTTTGGATAACATAAGCAAGACTAATGGTTTTTAACCTGTTTTCTGAAGAGCGGGACATGATTGATCAAAGAAAAAAACAAATTGGCTCGGTGGCTTCTTTGTACCAAAACTTTGAAGAGCTGAAAATGAGCAGCTGAGGTAAGAGATTTAGGGCTTAGGGAAGAACCTACGTGGTGAAAGAAACTGGGGTGGGAGGTTATGAAAGTACAGGGTGACAGCTCTGTCCTCTTGATCAACATTTCCCCATAGGGTTCTGCTGTAGAAGACTTTGGACAGGCAAGTATAGCCTTGATAGTTACTTTAAAAATTTTTTTGAATTTTTTTTTAATCAAATATCTTTATTGTGCTGTAAAGATTTGAGTTTCTAGAAAGCTGGCCTCCTTTGCCGTCTGGGGAAAAAAAAAAAGAGCCGAAGAGGTGGAAGGCTGATCTCCAAGGGGAGGTGGCTGTGCTTGAGGAGCCTGGGAAGAAGGGCACGCACAAATTTTTCATGTGGCTCCCTCCCTTTTTCTTGCAATTCCTGCCCGTGTTTCCCCCTAAAGTAGGATTTAGGAGTTTGTTTCCATACTTGGTTCTCAGGGGAAGAAATGTAGAATTTCCCAACGTTTCATTGTTCCCTGCAGCAGCGGCAACCAGGTGTGGTGGCCTGGTCGTGACGATGCTGGCAGGGAGGAAGGATGAGGCTGGGAATGGGAGCTCACAGACGCAGTGGTGCTCTGAGTTCTGCTTCCTCAGCGGCATTTTAGCCATGTACTAAGGCTATTAAAAAAACAAACCAAAAAAGAGGTTTACATTTTGTTTTGGCAGTGCAGAGGTGGAGTGAGGAGCTGGAAGAATAGATCTGTGGTGCCTGGTGCCGTACCCGGAGCTGGGCTTGCAGGTGGAAGCTGATAAAGGCTGTGCTCGCACCAGATTAACTGGGCTGCCCATCTGTTTGGAAGCAGATTATTGGGCTCATGGTACGTGGGTTCTTCTTGTGTATCTGAGCACAACTACATGCAAAGAGTGGGCCACTTGTGCTGGAAATACATGTGAGAAATCCCGTCTTTGTACGGTAGGTCCGAATTCATGCACAGGATCGGGTGCTTCACAAGCAGGAGTGTGATACATTAATTCCCGTGTAATGGGTCCCCGTTTTACAGTGGAGGAACTAAAGTCCCGAGAAGATAGTTAAATATTCATTGCAAAAATATATGCTCACGAATGTCACATTTCTTTCTTGAGATGCCTGGGGCATGTGTTTTCAGAGAACCTTTGCATCTTCATAGCATTTCATATATTCAAATCCAAAACTCTGTTGGCCACAGATGCGATTGTCAGCTCTCAGCATCTAAATTGCAGATTTGGCCTTGAGTGTCCAGAAAATGAAGATTACGCAATTAGTTAATCAGCTAGAAAGAGTTTTCAGCTGAGCATCACAGAGAATCTCTACGGCAGAGGCAGGGGAAGACCAGTTCCTTGGGGCAGCATTCGTCTTAATGCTTGATGGCAAGACTGTACGTGCTGTTCTTGCAGGTTTTTTTTTTGTCGTCTGTACTATACACCATCCAGCTTCTTCAGCCGAGAGGGCAAGAGTCCTGCAGGCAACGATTTAGGCTAATTTTGTTCTTGAATGGATTAAGATAGGTGTCCTAGCAAGCAAAAAAAAAAAANNNAAAAAAAAAAAAAAAAAAAAAAAAAAAAAAAAAAGTGTGAAATACCAGTTCTAAGATATTGTGTACTTTCAGTTCTGGAATTTCTCTTTTTGTTGTGTGGCTTTGCAGTCATAAGTGTGTATTCATGCCAGGCCTTAATGAGCTGGAAATATGAAAAATTAGAAGTTGTTATATGGAACTATGCTGGTCGTTAGGACTTTAAATAGGAAATGCGGCTCTAAAATAAAGTCAGTGTGAGGTTGATGCTATTTGTGCAAAGTAACTGTTAGACGGGACTCATGGTATTTGATGTTTCTTACTATTTTATTCGATGTTGGAGGGCGCTGAGATTGGAAAAATCCTGAATTGTGGGTACCAGAGAACAGGATGATGAGGAGTCACAAAGACCCCGTGTGCTGAGCCTGTGGGGATGGAGTAGGGTGCCTGTTGCTGGCGTACATAAAAGGCCTGAGTGGAGGAGTAGGAAGATGAAATATTCTGTGTTTAATTGTACAAATTAACCTGTAAAAGCTGCAGTTTTCAGAGGTCTATAATTTGGTCAGTTAGGGCTCATTTTTATGAGCATAGTTAAAAACACCTCTTTAATGTCTATTACCTTTTTCTCACCTTTTGGCCAACTCCCGTAACCAAATTTTGAATACAAAATACTCAGATAAGGTCTGGACCTTCCAAGTCTCAGAAGCAGCAGGCCAGTTCCAGCTTTCCAGGGCTGAAGTCCTGCAAAATACGTTCCAAGTCAGACACCAAAGGTAGAAAACTGTGGCTTGAACAATTAAAATTTATTCAGGTTGCGATGTCACTGAAACCAAGCAATGGAAAGTGGAAGATAACCTTAATTGAAGTGGTCCGTACCAGCTGCATGTTACGGATACACAATTTTATGTACAGTTACGAAGAATAGTCCTATGTGTTGAATGCATTGAAAGACACACATCCACTTTACCTAGCTGGAGAAATTTGGGTGCAAAACTACTATACTTGATGGAAATGTCATTCTTTGCAGTTAAATTTTGCTGTTCTGCTTACTGAAGCGTGTAAGAAAGAGACCTAGGATCCTCTGACTTTTTCTAGTATCGTTTTTTTTGCTACAGCCTCTGTACGACATTGTCCTTGACAGGCATCACAAAACGTTAAAGGTGTCGCACTGACTAATCGAACATCTCTGGCTGTGATGGGGGTTTCGTTTGGCTCAACCAAAATAGCATAGCTGTGTATAAGAACAGTTTTATGCGAGTGTTTCCCGATAGTATTTATAAATCTGCCTTTAATTGTTTCAAATCTGTCTTTTCAACTTAACTGTATATGCACAAATACACGCACACACCACCTCTTGGGATGGCCTTAGACTTACATATATATATATATATAAAAAACCCAAGACATTAAAAAGATCTTTTTGCTTCTTAGAAAAGTAACATCCACGCCTCCAATTTATAAGGGGGCGTCTACAATTTGGTTAGAAGTTTCACAAATGGAAACTTCTTCCCTGTTTTGAAAAGACCTTTGTATTGAGTAGACGGCATAGAAAGGAAAACAGAAATAAATAGTGGAAAATACCGTACCAGGAGGTGCGCATCGCTATTGCTTATGTTTTGTGGTTTGGAAATATGCTTTTGTAGTCTGAGCAGAGCAATGGCATCTCTGCTCAAAGAAGCAAGAAAAATGCATGGCTACTGAAAGAAACTGGGCTTAAGCCCCTGACCAGGTACCGGTCTCTCTTCTGTCTCCGGATAAGCCTGGATCTGAAAGATGGGCCACCTTCAATTCATGTGGCTCTTTGCTGGCCATCACACGTTGGTGGTCCTGTAGCTATATGGGTCGGAGACGATGGATATGTAACATGGTCTCATGTTGGTGATGTTATTTTAGTTGAGGTAATGGTTTAAAATACACCAAAAAGCACCTGTTTAGAAATAAAACAAATCTGCTCACTCAAAACCAAGGCAGGAGGTTGGTTTTGAAAGGAAACATTGCAAGAAGAAAGATCATTTAAACCAATTTGGGGGGAAAAAATGGGAATAACGATGTGCAAATTGTTATCACTTGCAACCACTCTTTCACTCTGAGTGTCAGTTTTAATTTTAATCTTTTATAAACCACTTCATTGTTGAATATTGCAAAGAAATGTAACCCCCTTGGAAGAAATCAAAAAGACTCCTGCTATTGAGCTAATTAGGTACAAATTTGAGTGGTTTTTTTTAATAAAGATTAAATGATCTATTCGACTATTTCAGGCTCTACTTGAGATACACACACCTGTGTCTAGCTTGCAGAGGATTTTCCTCATTAATTAAGAGCACTTTCCTTGTGTTATTACTTAATTGGGTGTCACAGGGAACCTGATGAGACAATGAAACGGTCTTAATTGCATACAAACTAAATGCATGATACTTCACGTACTGGAGTGTTCCGTGACATGACCCCCAGCTAGTTATCATCTACTAATAGCAATAGTAATTGCTCAGTAAGAAAATGTAGCCTACTTGATTCAGTATAGCGTTAATTAAGCACTTTTCTTTCCTGTAGCCAACTTTCCCCATTTATCACACTTCTTTAAGAAGTTTTTCAAGTTGGGCAACATAGGGTTTTGAAATGTCTAAACAATTTTCCCCTGTTGTTTTAAGTTTCGAAAGGAGTATATGTTTCCCTGCAGTTCCAAACAGGTAACTGCAAAGGTAAAATATTATCTTTAACTTTAAAAAAAGACTTGCTTCTTGTGAGCGTGGACAGTTGCCGCTGGGGGCTTGCATGGACACTGGAAAAAGGCAGTAAGTTTTTCTTACGCTTCTGGGATTAATTACTATTCTGCTTCTTTAGCCTCTCCCATCTTTTCTTTTTAAATTTGGGAGGGTGGAAACAAGAGTAAAAGAAGGAAGAAACTTCCCCACGTCATGTCTCTCTCTCCTCATCTTTCCCAAGCAGCAGGTAGATGTGTAAACGACACGAATTATGGATGTAACTGCCGTAGCCTGCAGAGTGCTGAATACCTGCAGTGGTGTTCAGTAGTTTTATTCAGCTCTGGACAGTAGAGCTACTTACGGTTTGGAAAAAAACCCAAAACTTCGTATTTTCAGTGCTTGTTCAGCCACAGTAACTAGATTCTTCCTTTTTTCCCCCACCTATTTTCTCCTTTCTCCTTGAAAAGGTCTGCCTGAAAACCTGGCAGAAACTTTTTGGGCTAACCCCTGTGCTTATTTCCAGTAGTTTACAAGGTCTGCTTGGGAAATTAGTCCTGAATAATGCCATTGAAAACCCAGCGAGAAGCTGAAGAGCTTTCAGACCCTTTCATTGTGGAAAATTCTCTTGTTCAATAGGGTATTTCAATAAAAAAAAGTTGTTGTCGGAGGCAAAGTTAGGTTTTTCTCTCTTGAAAATGAACTCTTTTGCAGTCTGCTAAGGTGTTTTTTAGGTTTAGGATGAAGAGGGTCACCATCAAGACAAGTGAAAGACAAAAGTAGGGACCTAGACGTGGACTGTGCATGACACAGGACCTGATTTCTTGTATGACTTCGAGCAAGACCCGCAGCTTGTCTGGGTATTTGTTTTTCATATCCCTGAAATGGAATGATTGGTATTTCCCTTGTAAGGCTGTTTTTAGTCATCTTGGATAAAACCTTTGCAGGGATCAGTTATATAGAAGAAAAGTCCTCGTAGCTCTGGGTTTTGGCATTGGTGCCACTTAAAAGTAATGGTGAGAACTGAAGAAAGAACTGATTTTTATAGTGCACTAAAGTCCTCGAGTGGCTTAGGTAGTAAGTACAAGCAAAGGTAAGAAGTGGCAGTGAACCTGCATCTTCTGTCGTCTTAATTTTTCTACTTCGGTTAATTCCAGCAATCAGCACCAAAGGAATTTGATAGTGGGAGGAGGTGAATAGATTCTTTTTTCATTCTGTTTGTTGTTGTTACACCCTGTTTCATTTTTTCCTGTTGTATTTCTGCATATAGACACCGCGCGTGTGTCTGCATTCTTGGTGGGCAAGGGTGGTAGAGTTGGATTTTAGCATTTACCATCGTATTTCAAATATTTTTTGCTTTCCTTGTATTGTTTGCCTCATAGAAAAATTTGGATTGTGAGACTACTCAGTATCTGACACATTTAGGCTGTATACATATATATGCTCTGTTTTACTTGCCCAATTTTATGTTGAAATAGGAAGAATTTTAAAGAAGTTGCTAAAACTGTCTTGTTGTTGCCATGCTTATTTCTAGTCAGGATAAATGGGGAAGTGCTAGAAAATAGGAAACTGCTGCCTGTCCTGAGGAGTTATCTGTGTTGCTTTAAGTCCACCTCTGGCTGTATTTTGATATATTTTTAGATAGTAAAGATTGTTCTGGTAGGATCCTTAGGCTGATCTCTTTTCGGTTTGCCTATGCATGCGCAGCTTGATATTTGATATTTCTGAATGAGGGTGAGGCCGTAAGCCTAAAACACGAGAGGATGGAATTGTGGGGGACAGAAGCAAGAAATCTCACTTGAAATTTCTCCTTTTTTCCATCTCACGTGGCCCTTTCCATTCTTGCCGGTACAGGCAGGATTTACAGAACTCCTTAAGGTTTGCAGCAGCCACAGGCCGCCTTCTTCATGCCCTCTCCGGGCTGCGGTCGGGAGTGATGCTGCTCTCGCAGGTAGATTACAAGTTATTCCTCTTCCTAGCGAAATACATCAAAGATGAAAAATGATCGTGCAAATACTTAAGTAATAACCTTGTCAGGGAAGCTTGACTGCTTCTATTTTTAGGATTCTTGTATTTTATATGAGAAAGGGCTGCAGTAGCCATAATGCATTTTAAATATTGAATTTCTCTTAAAATTTCCTATTTATTTGGCAAAGTGGAACTTGGAGTCTTGTCTGAAGGGGAAGGAAGTGATTATTTGTTGCCTGTCTTCCTTTACCTACTTTTATAGTTGTGTTCTGTAGATCAAAGCTTGCTATTTTGTCGTCCTCTTCATCTTTGCTTCAGATTCAGATGCACCTTCATTTGTTTCTGGAGAGAGATTAGTTTTCCTGTTAATTTAAGAAAATTATTTTTTTTATTTTTTTTTTTTTGCTACAAACCCCGTTTCCGTCGCGTTGAGGTGCTGACTTTAACATGAACAAGCGTTAAAAAATAAGACGAAGATTCCTATAACTTTTAGGCTTGCTTTGCTGCACCGGTGTGTTTATTTTATGCCCGTAGATTGTGTCATTCTTGGGCGTAAATGCAATATTTGTGGCTTAATGAAGCAGGTGGTTTGTGATGTGCGGGAATTTCCTTGGGCGAGTGCTGCTGAATCTTCAGTTTGTATTGAATCCTCTTGGTTTGTATTTAAAAAAAAAAAAAAAGAAAAAGAAAAAGGAATTTGTTGTATCCTCAAAAATAACCTGTGCCAGCGTGAAACGACTGATGTAGTGCTGTCTGCCTGCGCCTGCGGATGCACAGCTCCATTTCACCCATTTCATCCCAGAGCTTTCCCGCTGTGCCAAGGAGTCGCGTAGGTACAACCGAACAGTAAAAGCTTTGCCTGGGAAAGCTGGCAGTGCACCAACTTACTAACGTGATAGATTAATTGGAATCAAGTTGATTTCATTGCTGGTTTTTAATTATATTTAAGTCACGGATCCCAGATTGCTGATTTAAAACGTTTGAATGTAAACTTGTTTTTTTTCTTTTTGCTCCTCTTTTCCTAAAAGAAGTTTCTACTCCCTGCTTGGTACAACCCTTCAAATACTAGTCGTAAATTGTTGCCTTTTCGTTAAAATGAGAACTCCTTTATTTTGGCCATTGCTTCTGTGCACACTTATTTAAACAATGGCATCTAATTAGTAACTTGAGAGTCTTTGTTTAATTTTTTATTATGTAGGAAACAGAGAATGATACATTTCAGTGAGGATGTGTGGTGGTAACTAATGTCAAACTTCCCTTGGAAACTGGAATTCAGTTTAATACAGTGTGGGATGCACAAGGGTTTATATTAATAGACCTACTTTTGCTGGATTCCTGAGAATAACAACAGACCTCTCTCCAACCAGACTGCGATGTTAGCAGCAGGTATGAATTGACAGGGTGATTTCTGGTCACTGGAGACTAGATTTCAAAGTGTTTGTGTGGTCCTGTCCCTTTTCTGCCCTGCCTCATCCCCGCTGGCAAGGAAAGGTCTCGGCTGCGTCCTCTGTCAGTTCCGTGGTGCATCCCCGTGCTCGCTACTTCATCCACTCTTAATTTTGCACAACGCATACAGGAGTGCTGTGTAAGAAGATCCTGTAGGTAAGCAGAACCAGGACCTGGCACAGATATCCATCCTTTTAGGATCCTCAGAATAAGCCTTTTCTCCTCATCGTTAGGCAGATGATATCTTCAATGCTTTTGGACCGTTTTAGAAAACTAAAGAGTACATAAAAGTGTGAACCTGTCTCAGCTCGTTTGGTGTAGGAGATAAACATCAAGCTCATTCAAATGAAAGATGCTTTTTTTTTTTTTTCCCTTTTTTTTTTT
>VYZM01004185.1:32990-56938 GCA_013398915.1 Dromas ardeola
TTTTTTTTGAGTGGAAAAGGATGGATGGTTTTCTATCTGGGCTCACAAATACTTCTTAGGCTTCTACATGGCTCATTTTTAATTTCTACAACTGTCTCCTCTTCAGTAAGTTTTATGTTTCTCTTTTTGAGCCCTGTGATCTTATCGTGAGGCATGTTTCCTACACTTTGGCCTACGTTTTTAATTCCACCCCGTTATTCTCGTTGTTCAAGTATTGGAATAACCCCGAGGCTATCTGTAACAATTTCACCCCATTGTTTTTCTGCCCTTCAAGTGCTTGCCAGGATTAATGTACGAACAACAACAGATTGTTCTTCCCGTATAGAGGGAAATGTTTATAGTGCTCTTCAGATTAAAATAACTTAAAATCCTCTTAAAGATAGGGTTTTTTTTCCCCCCTGAGAGAGTTACCAGGGAAGTATATATAAGATGAATTAAAAACCCCAAAACAATACAAACAGAGCCTCTTAGCAATGGAAAAAGAACATGAATAATTGGATAGAAGCTCATCAGCGTGGCGGTTATGAAGCTTGTGCTGCGTGGCTTTGTTGCAAACATGTTTAACTCAACATGCCTGTTTTAATTGCTGTGCAGCTTCTCGCATGCGTGAAGAAAGAAATGGAATGTTTTTGACATTTGTTGAGCTAAATTACAGTGGCATCAGTAGCATTACCGCATCCACAATAGTACTAAAATTAATCATAGAATGGTTTGGGTTGGAAGGAACCTTAAAGATCATCTAGGTCCAACCCCCCTGCCCTGGGCAGGGACACCTCCCACCAGCCCAGGTTGCTCCAAGCCCCGTCCAACCTGGCCTTGAACCCCTCCAGGGATGGGGCAGCCACAGCTTCTCTGGGCAACCTGGGCCAGGGGCTCACCCCCCTCACAGCCAAGAATTTCTGCCTCACATCTCAGCTCAGTCTCCCCTCTTGCAGTGTCAGACCCTTCCCCCTCGTCCCACGGCTCCCCTCCCTGATCCAGAGTCCCTCCCCAGCTTTCCTGGAGCCCCTGGAGGGACTGGCAGGGGCTCCCAGGTCTCCCCGGAGCCTTCTCTTCTCCCGGCTGAACCCCCCCAGCTCTCTCAGCCTGCCCTCCCAGCAGAGGGGCTCCAGCCCTCCCAGCATCTCCGGGGCCTCCTCCGGCCCCGCTCCAACAGCTCCGTGGCTCTCCTGTGCTGAGGACTCCAAAGCTGGACAAGATACTCCAGGTGGGGTCTCACAAGGGCAGAGTAGAGGGGTAGAATCACCTCCCTTGCCCTGCTGGCCGTGTTTCTGTTGATGCAGCCCACGCTGCGGGGGGTTGTTTCTGGGCTGCCAGCGCACGTTGCCGGCTCATGTTGAGCTCCTCATCCATCAACACCCCCAAGTCCTTCTCCTCAGGGCTGCTCTCAATCCATTCTCTACCCAGCCTGGATTTGTGCTTGTGATTGCCCTGACCCAGGCGCGGGACCTTGCACTTGGCCTGGTTGAACTTCATGAGGTTTGCTCAGGCCCATCTCTCCAGCCTGTCCAGGTCCCTCTGGATGGCATCCCTTCCCTCCAGCCTGTCGACTGCGCCACACAGTTTGGAAGGAATTCATTTATGAGAAGTATATCTGCTTATCTGCCAGCTGAAAAAGTCACTGAGCCAGTAATTTCTTCAATGATCACGGTGTTAGGGCCATGCAGAGGTGCTGGTGAAATGACAATCTTGTCTTGTTTCCAAAAAAAATCTGGGTTGTGACTCTTGAGCCCTCTTGAATGGGGATGTGTCTCGTCTTGCTGGGAAATAGGGAATCTGTATGGTTTGATGTAGTAAAATTGTTTGGCACAATTTTGGAGCGTACGCCGTGTGAGGTATGGTCCTACGCCAGCAGGTCCGGGGACCGCACACGTGGGTATTCGTCTCTTCAGCACCCCAACTGTAAATCGCTAAGGGTTGAATTTTGGAGGGAGAACAAGGGAAAGGAAGGTGGCCAGCTCAGTCTGGGGGGAATCAGGTGCCTTACTCTGTTGGCATCTTTAAAAAGTCACGGCAAGTATCCTTAGCATCTTTAAAAAGTCTCAGCATCTGTACTTGGACCTCTCCAGCCTCTGCTGGGTTCCTGCATGCCTGTAGCCTCTTGGGTAATGTTAGGAAAATGAAGCAAGTCTATAATTTATGAGCACGAGATGTATTGAATGTGACAGGGAAAACAACTGAAAATTAGGATACACAGAATGAACATTTGTGAAAGCAACAGAGGGTTCTTGGAAGCTGGTAGCATATCTTAATGGCACTGATACGCTGGTATAACGAAGGGGAAATAAACCTTTAGTATATGTCAACACAGCTTTTTTGGATAATTCGTGTTTATGATACACGTATTTGGTTATATTTTAGTCTGAAAAATGATACATCTTCAGCTTGGATCTCCTGGTCAGACACGTAAGGAAACAATGTTTTATGCTTAACAACATATATATATTTTTTTTTCACTGTCTCCATATCTGCATATCGCGCCTGCATCCCGGTCCCTCCGTGGGAGCACACACCTGAGGGATGTTGTCCCTGCTCTCCAAAGCTTGGCGTTTCTGTCACTGTCCCCAAACAGGCTCTGTGTCGTGAGGTTTGTCTGTCTTTCAAAATGGAAGAGGGGACTGCGGACCGCGACAACACACAGTGATTTTATTAGAAAAAAATTCCTTTTTTTGGAGAGTGGTTTAACTGTGGAGTGGAATATAACTATGATGTCCTTTCTCTCCCTTCTCCATGAAATACATGTATATAAGGGTGACCATGTACAGACTTGCAATAAATTAATTCTGTTTGCAAAAGAGCTGTGATTATACAGTTCTCCTGCCAATTTGGCACAGGAAGACAAGTAAAATCTCAAGTGGAATGCTTTCCCCGTGAAAAGTCTTTCTGTATGTTTTTTTTTTTTTTTTTTCCTGTAGCTTGAACATTATAATCTGATTGGCAAACCTTTTTGAAAACATGAATTGCATAGCTTATAGCGTGAAATTACTGTCTATATGGGAGTTATCGGTTTTGCATACATGGGGGGGAAAAAAAGCAAACTGTGCCGCTGGGAGCTGCAGGGTTGTCCTCTTCGGGAGAGTGACGGGCTGCAGTGACCTGGAAGGCATCCAGCTGGTGTGTCTCCTCTGCTACCGGCGCTGCCTTTCTCCGTCTTTTAACTCAATTCCTACTCTCCGTGGCAGCTGTTTAACTCTTCTGCCAGAGATAGTTTGGGGGGGGGGTGCGGGGAAAGAACTGCAAAGGAAGGAGTTGTTTAGAATATTGGGTCTAAACATAGATGGTGGTGGTGATCGCTGGTTCCATTTTTAGCCCGGCTTCCTAAAGAAATGAGGCTTACACAGCAGTGACATCTGTTCGTCCGCTGCTTCCTCGCGGTTTTTGAGCACGTGGCTCAACTTCAACCACATTTTGATTAAGTTTTCCATCAGTGTTTGGCGGATGGTGGCATTTCAGGAAGGGCAGACTTTCGAGTTTAGGGGTGATCTTTTTTTTTTTGACTGCCTTACTGCGGCACCGGCAGTGGGGCATGGGAGGGAATCATAGAATAGTTGGGGGTGGAAGGGACCTTTAAAGGCTATCTAAAGTCCACCCCCCTGCCCTGGGCAGGGACACCTCCCACTAGACCAGGTTCCTCCAAGCCCCGTCCAACCTGGCCTTGAACCCCTCCAGGGATGGGGCAGCCACAGCTTCTCTGGGCAACCTGGGCCAGGGGCTCACCCCCCTCAGAGTGAAACATTTCTCCCTAATATCTAAACCAAATCTCCCCTCTTGCAGTGTCAAACCCTTCCCCCTCGTCCCATGGCTCCCCTCCCTGATCCAGAGGCCCTCCCCAGCTTTCCTGGAGCCCCTTGAGGGACTGGCAGGGGCTCCATGGTCTCCTCGGAGCCTTCTCTTCTCCAGGCTGAACCCCCCCAGCTCTCTCAGCCTGTCCTCCCAGCAGAGGGGCTCCAGCCCTCCCAGCATCTCCGGGGCCTCCTCCGGCCCCGCTCCAACAGCTCCGTGTCTCTCCTGTGCTGAGGCCCCAGCGCTGGAGGCAGCACTGCAGGGGGGTCTCCCCCGAGCGGAGCAGAGGGGCAGAATCCCCCCCTGGCCCTGCTGCCCACGCTGCTGGGGATGCAGCCCAGGCTGCGGGGCTTTCTTGCAAAGCTGGGGAGCAAGAGAGGTGGAGGAGAACCGGGTGCCTTGCTGGTGGGTGAGCTGGGGTACAACTGTCAGGCTAGAGAACAAAAATGATGAGAAAATCATGTTGTAGCAGTTCCCTGTCTCAAAGAGTGTCCTGTCCTGTGTCACTAGGTAGGGTCCCACCAGAAAGAGATGTCTTCTCCTGCTTTGTTCCCACCTCTCTTTGTGCTAGCGTGAACATCTGTGGATCACTACTACTTAGGAAACGTTTTTGTCCATGTTATTTGGAGGTTAGATCAGCTTAAAGCAATCGTGAAAGTGGAGCCCAGCGTGGTGGCGATGGGGAAAAGCTGTTTGTGGTGCGAGTCAGTCCTTCTGTCGCACAAAGCTGCTTTGACTTACCGAGCCTGGCTTTGGGCAGGATTAGTCCCGCTGGCTGTGCAAGTTGTCTGTGATCCAAGCGAGGAAGTGTTACTGGGTGAGGAACACCTCAGTGTCAACCACTGTGGTTGAGCAGAAAAGCCAGTGGAGTCTGGTAGAGCTTCTGAGCTTGAGTCCTCTTGTTTTCTTTGCTGCTTTCTTCCACATCACCCAACTTCTGCTAATCTGCGGCTGGTGAAGACCACGTTCTCCTGAGTCCACCACCATGAAGGCTTTGTGGGCATGCGTTCCTGGTTCCACCAGCCATGGGAAAGCAGCAAGGCTGTGTCTTTGGAAATCACAGAATCAGAGAATGGTTGGGGTTGGAAGGGACCTTAAAGATCATCTAATTCCAACCCCCCTGCTGTGGGCAGGGACACCTCCCACCAGACCAGGCTGCTCGTAACTGACCTGGGGAATAAGAGCTGTGACAGTAGTTGTGGAGAGGACTTTGCCCCTGTTTGGGATCTGGCTGATGTGCAGAAATGTTTTAAGGGGCTCTTAAGACTTTTGTAATGGGGTGGTAAAATGCTACGACTGCCAAGAGTTCTTTAAGGTGTCCTCCTGCAGTCTACGGGGAGCTCCCGGCGGAGAGAAATAAACTGGTGACCTGGAAAAAGAAAATGAAGGAAGCAAGATGAGTCTGCTTGACAGGGAATGCCGGCGTGGGATTTATTTTGATTGCTGTGAAAGTACCAGCCTGAAAGACTTTATACAGTGAAATTCAGTGGTTTATAGTTGGAGAGAAAAACTGTAAATTTGTTTTTTTTGTTGTTGTTTTTTTTTTCTTTTGTTTGTTGTTCCCGGGAGGGGAACCTGTGAGTGCTTTGGAGAAGCTACTCCGGATGATATACTTTATGTAGCAACTGTCATGCCAGTTTGTACGATCTCTAGTGATAGACCCTGTCCTGGGAAAAGCCTGAAATCCAGAATAATGAAATATTTAAAGGACAGTTCACTGCTAATGGGCTCCGGTTTTGCGCCGGTACCACAGGATGAGTAACAAAAGGCTCTGTGTACCCATGTCAAGTTGCGTGAGACTGCTTCTGATTTTTTAAAGTTTTAATTCAGGTTTTATCAAAAGCAAAACCTTCAGTTCAGCAAGGCAGGGTTTAGTTGGTTAAACCCTGCAAAAGCTTGGGTTTTTTTCCTTACTTGAAGGAAACCTTGAATATGGTACGTGTAACGTTTTTTTTTTTTTCAGCAGTAGATAAATTGATGTGAGAAAAAATATACGGTATTGATTTTTCTTTTCCTGTGGCTTTTGAGAGGTTGTTAATGCAGCAAGTACACAAGAGCACTCATATGTCTGTCTGCACAGTAATCTCTAATAAATTGACTTTTTTAAAAACCATTTTTAGTCTGTAGTTTCAGTGACTTGATTTGTGGAGTAGATGATATCTCCTGGCACATAATTACTCATTTTTGGGTTGTGTAAAAGGTTGGAGGATAAATTTTGATGCATTATCTGTAGCGCTAAACATCTTTCCTATTACTCATACGAGTTTTTCCTCTCTGTCGTCTTCCTTATCGTAGCTGAGTAGAGAGGTTTTTAGGGATTGGGGCTTTTTTCAGTGTTAAAATTTATAGCGCAGACACTTTCTAGAGCTAATTCTTGCACATCATGACATGGCAACGGTCATGATCATGGCAAGGGCAATGATTTATATTCAGGAGACCAACTGTTTCTTTCTCGTAGGGTCACCAACTGTGTAAACAGGTTAGTGACCGTAATGAACTGCGACCTTTTGCGTCTTGTTTTCTTTTGGGAAAGAAAGAAAAACCTGGAACAGGACACATGGCGATAATCATTTTAATGAAAAAATGAAAGCCATTTGATAACATACACCAGAATTTGACATCCGAGGAGCTGTCAGTCTGGTGGTGGTAATGGTCTGAGGATGCCAAGGAAGGCCATGGGTAGATGCTGACGTAGAATCATAGAATCATCCAGGTTGGAAGGGACCTTTCAGACCATCGAGTCCAACCATCAACCCAACACTGTCAAAATCACCACTAAACCATGTCCCTCAGCACCACGTCTGCCCGGCTTTTAAATCCCTCCAGGGATGGCGACTCCACCACTGCCCTGTTCCAGTGTTTAATAAGCTTTTCGGTGAAGAAATTGTTCCTAATATCCATCCTAAACCTCCCCTGGCGCAACTTGAGGCCATTTCCTCTTCTCCTGTCCCTTGCAGCTCTATGAGATATTTGTGCATGGTTGGGTAATCATCTGTGTTGGATGTCTAACAGAAGCACTTCTGAGACCGATGAACAGGTAGGCAGATGGTGACGCTTACGAATCACCGACATTTGGGGACACTTTCTGCGTGTGTGTTGCTTTTTGTTCATGCTGTTCTGGGCTTGCGGTCAAAATTTTGGGGTCATTAATGTTTTCTTCCCGTTATCCAGTGCGGGACTGCATTGTGTCCAATTTCTTACAGCCTTGCTGCCCGCAGTCAGTGTTACCTAGGATTTGTTGTCCCAAGCCAGTAACGTTTTTCTTTTTTCTGTATTCTGTTCTCTCCATGTCTAAGGACTCACAGGTTGCCAGGGTGGCACAGGGACCATGTTGTCACTGCTATGAAAAGAGATGGATGCTGATTACGTTGCTCTGTGGTGGTTTATTCCAAATAACTCATTGTCTTGACAGTCATTCTATGATGCCAGTTCTCATTATGGTGATCCTTCTATAACACCATTCCTCAGGCTGAGATACTGATAGGATTTTCACTTGGTCTTTGGTGTCCTCCTAACATACCACTTGTTCTTACCCAGTTTTCTAGTTTTTGATCTTGTGCTCTTCCTGTGCTGGTTCTCAAGGTCCTGCAAAGTCACCGATCTTCACCTGGAAGCTTTATATGGAGGAGACTCCATATAAAGAGAGATTCCATATGGACTTCTGACTCAGAAGATTTTTTTTTTTTTTTTTTTAATCCTGTCCAAATGGGAGAACGGTTGCCCTGAGCTTTCAAAGTCTTACAGCTCATCTTGAATTGGTAGAAACACAAAACGTTGCCTATGGATAGAGCTGAGCTCAGACCAGCTGAAGAAAGCCTGGCGTCCTCCTGTTAGCTGTGGAAAAAGGATCCCAACAAAAAAGAAGAGGCGAAAATGCAAGTTGTGGAATCCGTCTCCCTCTCATTCATGACACACGCTACCACAAATGGAGCTAATGATGCTGTTGAGTTTACCTGATCTTTTCTTTTTGTGTCCTTGTGTGAAGGAGGAACCAAAGGCTCAGCCTGGGATGCTGTGGCCGCTTCAGATCACAGGCATCCCTTGGTGGGCAGGAACTGTCTGAAGCTTAAGGCACCAAAGGTTTCAAGAGCACGAGACATTGCTGTTGCAGAGGAAGAAGGAAAAAGAGTTGTTGTTCCAAACTTGTGCTACTTTGAGGCTTCGGCTCTCAAGGCCACAAGCAGACCTTTTGGCATGTTAAATCAGAGAATCACAGAATCATTTAGGCTGGGAAAGACCTTTAAGCTCATTGAGTCCAACCGTTAACCCAACACTGCCACATCCACCACTAAACCATGTCCCTCAGCACCACATCTACCCGTCTTTTAAATCCCTCCAGGGATGGTGACTCCACCACTTCCCTGGGCAGCCTCTTCCAAGGCTTGACAACCCTTTTGGTGAAGAAATTTTTCCTAGTATCCATCCTAAACCTCCCCTGGCGCAACTTGAGGCTGTTTCCTCTCACCCTATCACTTCTGGTGTTACTACACGGGATCATTTTCCTTCCACTAGCTGAGGGTCAGACAATCTCTTTGTGGGTACCACTTGGACCTCACAAAGCCAGGAGACTCTGAGTTGCAGGTAAATTGCAGAAGAGCTCGCAATTTCCCTTCCCTGTGCAGTCAAAAAAGGCACTTTAAATTTTTATAAGGTGATGCCCTTTTTTGACCCAGCAACGTTTGCATGGAGCTGCTGTGTGAAGAGTCCAGTGAGGATGGAGACTGTCACCAGTGGTTTGTTCCAGTATTTTCACTTGGCTCTGGGGCCCCTCTTTGAGTTGTTGCCTGAAGGTGATACCAGCCGTATTATGCAGGAATGTTATTTTGCGTATGTGTGGACGTATGTATTTATACACCACCACCCGATGCAAATGGGACTGTTCTTTTTATACGTTGATATTCCTGTTGATCTGAGAAATGCATCAGAATTAATACAAAATCTCATTGTCCCTTTATAACTTAAAGACAGAGAGTGCTCGACACCTGGGAAGAGCTGTGCCTCATTTGTCCTTTTTCATGAAACAATGCCATTAATATTTTTCTGGCTTCTGATATTTTTTTACGTAACTTTACAGGAGGCCTTTTATTGCTTTAACAGACAAATGGATCATCCGTATGGCTTCTATTTTCCTGTTGTCTTTACTTTTCCCATACGTTCCTTTATATCTCCATCCAAGTGGTTGTTCTCACTCGACTATTTATATTCCTCTGTATGAAGGAGCACCACTTTTTGTCTTCTTTCCCAGTTGTCGAACGTCTCAAGGCACTGGATGCAATCTGCTGCAACAGCGTAAAAGGCATTAGGTTTAATTTGTGGGTTTTTTTTTTCAGGAATCAGCTTTGGTAGACCAACAGTAGCAGTTTTGTGCATGAGGTTCTCCCCCTTAATTTTTTCCTTAGTGAGATGTACTTTTTTTTTTTTCTGAATTAAACCCAAAGACAAACCACGGAAGATACAATGGTGCCAGAACAGAAAAGGTCGGCAGAAAATGCAGAAGCCAAAAAGTCTTTCCCTCTGGATTGAAGGGACATTAAGTTTGCTTGGGAGCATGTGTTGTGAGATATAAAGTGAAATTAAGGACTTTTAATTCTTGCAAGTTCATGGCATTTTTTTTTTTTTTTTTTTTTCTCCTGGAAGCACTGATCTTTTTTTTTCACTTTTGACGTACTCTTTAGAAGGTAACGGCTTCCACGGGAGGAGCTTGTACATTTGTATGGTCGGCTTTTTGTTGCAGTCGGCTTTTAGCAGGTCAAGGAAGCGCACATAGTGGGGCTCTTTAAGTGGACGATGAAATGATTTTGCTTAGCTTTGTTTTATCACTTCTTCGACAAATCTTGCTCTCTATCCCCTCAGGTTACAGCTTTCTAAGCTGTGCCATCAAAAGCAAAACGGTAATGCTCTGCCAGCACTGCTAACTTCAGCTAAAGCACGGAGCATGCTTAATTTGCTTGTTGCAACCACCTCTCTTCTTGCCATGGTACTCATGATAGTTCCTCGATTGCCGCTGGTAGGGGGATGACTGGCTCTGTGGATGGTGAGAGCTCAGTGGATGTCATTTCCTTAGATTTAGCAAGGTTTTCTACATCCTTGTAGCCATACCAGGGAGCGGTGGACTACGAGATGGGTGGAAAACTGGTTGCAGAGGTCAAGGGTTTGATGTAAGCCGAGAGCTGGTTTTGTGTGGCTTCCCTGAGGATTAATAGTGGGACCAAGACTTTTTAATATCTTTCTCAACATCTTGATAGATGGGATGGGACGCAGCTTTTGTAAATTAATGGATGGAGCTGAATCGGGAGTAACGCTAGTGATCGTGGGCAGGGATTCCCATCCAGAAGGTCTTCAACAAGGTGGAGAGCAAGGCTGATGGAAACCCATGAAGCCCAGCAGAGGAATCCTTCACCTGGGATGGAATAATCCCATGCAAGAGGCTCCCTGGCACAGTGAAATGCTGAAGAAACCTCCAAGACGGTTGTGAGCTGGAGTGTCTGATGTTAGAAAAGGTGATGAGCTGGGTCTGCTCAATCTGGAGAAAGGTGCAAGGGGAATCTTATTACTGCTGTTACCTTCATTTACCCGAAGGGGAGGTTCCGGGGAAGGTGGTGCGTGCTTCTCAGAGGTGTGTAGAGATAAGAGGCAACACACACAAGTTTGATTTAGGTTACACGTAGAGCGGGAGGAAAAGCAACTCCAAACCCTGAACTATTGCCTGAGGAGACATGGGAATCCCCATTAGAAAGATTTAGATTAGAAAGCACATCTGCCAGGAATAGTTCCAGTATTGTTCTTGCCTTGCCTCTTGGACTTCATGAAGAAAGTCTCACCTTCTTTTCTTACAAAAATAAAAAAAAAACAATGAACATATGAAACATATGAAACAATGAACATATGAAAATACGTTGCGTGCCTGTATTATTTGTACTTGTAGAACTGGACATCCTCTGGCGGTGCATCCATATCTTCTTAGAGATGGGGACCAGTGTATTGCAAGTCCTGGTTTGTTGGACACGCAAGCCTTGGATTCAACTTGAAAATCCTTGGGGAAGTATTTGCTACACATGTTTTGCTGCACAGTGAAATACAAACAGCCCTTTTTCACTCCCTCAAGAAACGTTAAAAGTCTGTTTGGAGGAATAAAAGTGCAGTGCAACATTTAGTCATAAATTGAAGATCTCCAACACCGTGTTGACTTAAAGCATATGTTAGTGAAACATGTCTCTGCTTTGCAGACAATTTTTGTACTTACGCTGTGGCAAGCACATTTAAAAGAAGCACGGAAAGTGTGCTGCCGGGAACAATCCAGCAGTGATGGTAGGGTCATTTAGATGACTTAATAGGTCTTTTTTTTTTGCCTTAGCTATCTGTATTAAATCAATGATTCATATAAATTGTGCCAAAGGGAGTTAATTGTTATTACATGGTATAAAAAAGCTGCCAAATTAAGGGCAAAACTCTCATTGCAGTGCATGAAATAAAATGGAGTTATGTTATGATTGCTGAAAGCATGAAATGGCTGAACCTTTCACCCCTACCAAACGGCGTGAGCTGAAACTGCCACGGTAACGGCGGGAGCAAAGACATTTTGGGAGCAAAGGTTTGGAGGTTGTGGCATGTTTGGCGGCTTTGGCACATTTGGAGGTTCTCCAGAACATGCAACAAAAATTGAACGTGAAATACCCAGCTGCAGGAGAATATTGTATTTCTCCAGTGCCCAGATCTGCAGAGGAATTTAGGAATTTAACTTCATTGGTTCAGTGGGAGTTGAGCTCCTGAATATCTTTGAGGGATTAGGCTGCAGTCTATGTGATACGGTTTATTTCTTATCTCTACAAGAGGGGCACTGCTACCGTTCTCCCTTGCAGAAATGTTATAAAGAAAAATACTTCAGATAGATAGGTTATTGGGTGGGGTTTTTTTGTGGTTAGATACTGTGAAGATGAGACTATGTAGGTATCTTAATTAGATAGCTGTGGGCTGGGTAATAAGCTTGGCTCAGAATATGTTTGGCGGGCACATTTTCAGGGCTGTTTGAAGATGAATTGTGGCTTCTCTGAGAGAGGGTACATCAAGGGCGCTTGAGTAGAAGATGATACGCTTTGGTGCTGGCCATTGCATGCTATTGCTTTGGAATATTTCTCACTGTAGTCAATGAAGAGGAAAAAAAAAATCCCTCCCATATTGCATAATTTCAGTGTGCACTTTGCACAAAATTTGACATAGCCCTTTCCTAGGGAAGCTGTGTTTTAGGGAAGTTTCCTAGGGAAGCTGTGTCCAGTTTTGGGCCCCTCGCTCCAGGAAAGCCATTGAGGGGCTGGAGCGTGTCCAGAGAAGGGCAAGGGAGCTGGTGAGGGCTCTGGAGCACAAGTCTGGTGAGGAGCGGCTGAGGGAGCTGGGGGTGTTCAGCCTGGAGAGAAGGAGGCTGAGGGGAGACCTTCTCGCTCTCTGCAACTCCCTGAAAGGAGGGGGTAGCCAGGGGGTGTCAGGCTCTTCTCCCAGGGAACAGGGGATAGGACAACAGGAAACGGCCTCAAGTTGTGCCAGGGGAGGTTTAGGATGGATATTAGGAACAATTTCTTCCCTGAAAGGGTTTTCAAGCATTGGAAGCGGCTGCCCAGGGCAGTGGTGGAGTCGCCATCCCTGGAGGGATTTAGAAGACGGGTAGACATAGTGCTTAGAGATATGGTTTAATGATGGTTTTTGTCAGTGTTGGGTTGATGGTTGGACTCGATGATCTTAAAGGTCCCTTCCAACCTAGGCAATTCTATGATTCTAAATGGAAGAAGATAATATAATAAGAAGAAAACGTGGGAGTGGAGACACTGGCTATTGTGTAAAGGAGAATGGGTAAAAGGTACCTTTTTAGGAATTGTTTGGAGGAAAGTCTGGATTTTTTGTGCAAGGAAAAGTAGTCTTCAAAGTAGGAGTCAGCGTGGCAGAAACCAGGAGGAAGGTGTAGGGTAGAGAGAAGGTCTCAGATGGGACAGAGGAGGACAACTGGAGTGGAGATGGTGGCGTGGAAGAGCTGCTGAGCGCAACCTGGAGTCATTTGGAATGAGTACGCGGATTTATTAGAGTTGATGCGGAAGTTCAAGAGTACCGTGACACACTAGAAACTTAGGAAATGGCATTACTGAAAATGGTGAAACTCAGCACTCTGTAGTTACTAAATAATTAATAGCGGATAATTTCTGGCCTGCTTAGTGACCTGACCTGATTGCAAGAAATGAAATGTGTGGGGTAAGGATTAGAGTGCTATTAGGCATGGTCTTTGCTGGGATTGGCCAGTAGTGGAAGAGCAGACGATTAAAGTCTTTTACAAAAGCTGTTACAGGGCTGGAAGAAAGCTTTTTATTTTTCTCTAATATAAGCAAGATTTTTTTTTTATCCATCTGCAGTATTCAAGAAGGTGAAATACTTGTATGTACGTTCCTATGACCTCCTTAAGAACTGGTGGATATCGCTCTAAATTTTGACCAGCTTTTTCAGCGGCGTTGCTGCTCTAATGTCTGTGTCTCTCTGCGTGGCAAAGGGAATCAAGCGAAGAAAAATTAAGTCTAGGGCAGAAATTGCTAATGACTTCCAAAGGAAGGAGAGACTGGGACTGCTTTAAACAATTGCTTAATAGACCCTAGTGGAAGAGCTGTTGACTTAACTTGTTTTTAATTGCTTTTAAGCTTATTTAAAAATGAGTTTGTTATTGAAAAGATAAGTATTAAGTCCATGAAATATTGTGGTGAACTTTGGAAATACCTTTACGGAAAAGCGGTCACCCACCTTAAAATTATTTTTATTGCTACCTAATCCGTATGACTAGCTCAATTAATCACTTGATTAAGTATCAGTGCAGGGAGGCTGCTCAAGTATGTCAACATGTGCATGCTTTGGGTATGACAGAAGACAAAAGATCTGACAAACAGTCAGTTGTTGCTTTAGGAAACTTTATGGATAAGTAAAAAAAAAATGAATCATTTTTGTGAGCCACTTTTTTGACCAGAACTCCTTCTCCCAAGGCACAGGGGACAGCAGGACTGAGTGTAGTTTCTAGAGACAAAAGCGTTGCTGGCAAAATCATTTCGTCAAGACATGGTTGGACGAGATGATCTGAAAGGTCCCTTCCAACCTAGACAATTCTGTTGACGAGTGGTGTTCCCCAGGGGTCAGTACTGGGCCCAGTCCTCTTCAATATATTCATCAGCGACTTGGAGGAGGGGATAGAGAGCACCCTCAGCAAGTTTGCTGATGACACAAAGCTGGGGGGGGTGGCTGACACCCCAGAAGGCTGTGCCGCCATACAGAGAGACCTGGACAGGCTGGAGAGTTGGGCGGAGAGAAACCTTATGAAATTCAATAAGGGCAAGTGTAGGGTGCTGCACCTGGGGAGGAATAACCCCCTGCACCAGGACAGGTTGGGGGCCGACCTGCTGGAGAGCAGCTCGGTGGAAAGAGACCTGGGAGTCCTGGTGGACAACAGGATGGCCATGAGCCAACAATGAGCCCTTGTGGCCAAGGAGGCCAATGGCATCCTGGGGGGCATCAAGAAGAGCGTGGCCAGCAGGTGGAGGGAGGTCATCCTCCCCCTCTACTCTGCCTTGGTGAGGCCACACCTGGAGTGCTGTGTCCAGTTCTGGGCTCCCCAGCTCAAGAAGGACAGGGAACTGCTGGAGAGGGTGCAGCACAGGGCTACCAAGATGCTGAGGGGACTGGAACAGCTCTCTTATGAGGAAAGGCTGAGGGAATTGGGTCTGTTTAGTCTGGAAAAGAGACGGCTGAGGGGTGACCTTATTAATGCTTACAAATACTTCAAGGGTGGGTGTCAGGAGGATGGGGCCAGGCTCTTCTCAGTGGTGCCCAGTGACAGGACAAGGGGCAACGGGCACAAACTTGAGTGTAGGAAGTTCCATCTCAACATGAGGAGGAACTTCTTTACTTTGAGGGTGGCAGAGCCCTGGCCCAGGCTGCCCAGAGAGGTGGTGGAGTCTCCATCTCTGGAGACATTCCAAACCCGCCTGGACGCGTTCCTGTGCCACCTGCTCTGGGTGACCCTGCTCTGGCAGGGGGTTGGACTAGATGATCTCCAGAGGTCCCTTCCAACCCTATGATTCTGTGATTCTGTTGTAGCTTATATCGGTAAAATAATGATTTCATCCCTGTAGCTTAGCTGGATTTTCAAATGGAAATAACTGGCAGCAAGATGACTCTTTATCGATACAGCCATCTGCAAATTGATTTTGTTGTCATGTTTTTGTTGTCATGAGGACAGCGGAGAAAAGATCACACCTCTGCCTTGTGTAGCTGCATTAGCAAATCATCATGAAGAGATCAAGGTCTATTCATAACCTGTAATTTTGTTTTGGGGTTTGACTACAAGCTGTTAGTTGGCCTTACAGGACAGAACCAAGGAAGGATAAAACCATCAGGAGAGGTGTGTGCAAGTCCTGTTCTATTGTTTTATCTCACTGTCCCTAAATAGAGTGTTCTGCTTGACAAATAAATGTCTTATTTTGGAAAGCATGTCTGTCTTTGCTTGGAAACATCTGCTTTTCTCCCAAGAGACAAGATTCCACTGGGAGACTTCATCCAACATCCCTGGGGCATGTTAAAGGAGCATCAATGAAAACCAGATTCTAAAACCCAATCACAGCATGGTTTGAGTTGGAAAGGACTTTCAAAGATCATCTAGTCCAACCCCCATGCCGTGGGCAGGGACATCTTTCACTAGACCAGGTTGCTAGATCGGGATATTCCAAGGATGGAGGTTGGACCTTCTCTCTGACCACCCCTTCCACCGCTGCCTGACCCCCAGTATGAACTTGTTTCTACCTTATACCCAGCAGGAATTCTCGTTGCTGCCACTTGTCCCTGTTGCCTTGCCATGCACCTCTAGGAGTCTGGCTCCGTCTTCTCTGTAGGTACTTGCAGGCACCAAGGAGGACTCCCAGAGCCTCCTCTCCTCCAAGCACCCATGTCCTGCAGCCTTTCCTCATGTGCTCCGGCCGCCTGACCGTCTTGATGGCCTTCCATTGGACTCTCTTGTATTGGGGACCCCAGTACTGCTGGTTGCCAAGAGCTAGTATTTCAGGTAAAGCTTCAAAAGTACTTCAAAAGCTTCAAAAATATTTTCTATCCTGTCTACAAAGTTGTTGAGAAGGCTGTTCAAAAGTATTGGTCCCACTATCATCCCTGAGGGATGCCACATGGAACCGGGCACCCAGCTGGACTTTCGGCCTTGGACAACCACCTTTCCAGTCTGACAGCCCAGACAATTTTCCATGCACCTTGCAGCCAAACTGGGGAGCTATGAAGGGAATGGATAGATTACAAGGATATAATGGTGGGAGATCATAGAATAGTTTGGGTTGGAAGGGACCTTTAAAGGCCATCTAGTCCAACCTCCTGTCATGAGCAGGGACATCTTCCACTAGACCAGGTTGCTCAGAGCCCCGTCAAACCTGGCCTGGAATTTTTCCAGGACATGTGGAAATGGTGCAATGGTGGGAAACCGTGTGGAAAACCTTGCTGAAGCCATGGTAAGTGCCACCCGCTGTGCTCTCATCATATACAGAGCTGGTCATCCCCCTGCCAGAGGCAATCGGAGTGGGATTGCTGTCATTCCTCAAATTTGATATCGAAGGGCTTTACACTGATACTGGCCACCTTCCTCAGCATCCTCAGATATGTCCTGTTTGGTCCTAGGGCCTTGTGTGTCCCTGGCTTATTTAATTAGTCCTTTATTTGGTCCTCTGTCCTCTTTTGAGGGTAGCACCTGTCTCCCCACACTCTGCTTCTAGGCAGTGTATTGAGCCTGACTATTCTGATGTTTTGGAGATTTAAGAAAAACCTTCTTCAAAGACGGATTGTATAAATTGTAGATTAATAAACTAGACGAGAACATAATGCTGTTTTCTATTCTAAACATAGTAAAGTGAAAATCAAGAATGAGTGCATTTTTCTCCAATGTGTATTTTTCTGGATTACGAAATGTAGCCGATGTGGTATAAAGCAACATTTCTTTGTAAACCGGCACGTTTGAAAGAGTGCCCTTATAAGAATTAGTCGTCTTGTTTTTTTTTTTTTTTTTAATAGATATAACTATAAAAGCAAACCAGATCTCACTTTGTTTGTTTAAGTTTCTCTTATCTGCCGATGTGAGCTGAGATTAGAGCGGATGACTCAGATACCTTGAGTCCACCCATCCTGTGCCGGCTCCCAGCTCTGCACCTGAATCCTCTCCAGCGCCGAAATCCAGAGCTCAACAGGGAGCTGAGCCGCACAGGCAAAGACGCTGCTGATATTTCGGTAACAGTTGTCCTTTTACCAGTCTTTGGCTCTAAAAGCAACTCCTCCACTCTTCCAGTGGATTAGACATTTTTTGTTTTTTTTTAATCAGTAACTGGTGAGCAAGTAAAAATGGGGATGGGATGGAAGTAAAAATGGGGATGTTCCTTCTCCTAATCTCGCTCTGCCCTTCTAGCCTAGGTACGGCATCCTTCAAGCAGGAAAGTAATTCTAACGGTACAGTGGAAGAAATGATGTAAAAGGGAGGTGTGTCCGGGGTGATACTCAGTTGAATACCGACGTTAGTCACTTGTCTGTCTTGCAAGCTGAGACAACAGGATGTTCCTGGAGGAAGGATGATGCCCAACGTTGCCAGTTTTAATGACTTCCGTGCTTTTCTTATGTCTCGATTTCACGCTTGTATCCTGTATGTAAAAAAAAAAAAAAAGGTTGCTCTGTGTAATATTTAATACTCTGGATTTACAGAACCCTTTAATTTTAGAAACTCATTGCGTGCCTTGAGATTTTGAGTTGTGTATTTTGATGTTGAGGTTTCGTGGATGCCCATGAGGTTTCTAGTGAAGCACATGTGTGTGCTCCCATGCTGCTTCCGGTTCCTGTTCACTTTCTTTTTCCAAAAACTCTCCTCTAGACTGGCCAAAGCCATGGCTGGTGATCCCCAACCTGGTTGCACCGTCTGGACAGGACAAGTGCCAGGGATGGGTCTTTGCTTGCCCAGCTCTTGGCAGGAGCAAGCTCAGGAGGTGCAAGCAGTCCTGGTGGCCTTTCTCCCCTGAGCACCACCAACGTGCTGCGGCGTCTGGGGAGACCAGGGGTGAATTTCTGCTTGTGCTGCCCTTTTCTCTCGGTGCAAATTCTCTTGGCTGCGTCTTTTATTGTCTTCCTTCGGGGTGAACTATTTTTCTTGGGAGTTTCACTCCGCCTCTGCTGCGTGTTCCCATTGCTGGGCTGCCTTAACTGTGCTGGTACAACTACGCGAAGGGCCATATGGTAAACCAGAGCAGTGAACAGCAAAAAAAAAAAGGTTATTTTTAACCCAGATCAGATCTCTAATCTGGTTTGCTGTACAGCTCCGTAGCAGTCGTGTTGGTACAAAGGCGACTGGCAATTTTTGAGGGGAGGAAAAGACGGGAAGGTGCTTCCAGCCAGTAACGTCCCTGCGGTTTCCTGCCATGTTTTCTGCCTTCCAAAATTATTTCTTTCCATGCCTTTATTTCCTGCTAGGTATTTTCACAGATGTTTTGGCTTCCAATTCCTCCAGGTGGATCTCATCTGATATTTTTATTGCCAATACCTCTGTTTTCTCAAGGTTTGATTTTGTTTTTTTTTTTTTTTTTAACGTGCCCTGAGAAGAACTGAACTCAGCTCCATTCTAGATAATCTATGTATATTCATCAACATTTTGCCCTATTCTTCCTTAATTTAGATACTAAATGTGTTAGGGTCTATGACAAATGTCTCTGGTATCCTCTCTACGGTATCTCCTTGCTCCCAAATCAATACCACACCCTTTATTATTGCCTTTAAGTTATAGTCCTTTAATTGTATTCCCTGTGTGAGTAAGTGGCTGGATTAAGTTCAGGCTGAAACACCATCAATGCTTTTCCTAATGTCTAAATGGATTCTGTCATCTTCTCATTAATCCCTCTTTTGTAATGATGTGGAGGCTTGTGTTCAAGTGTTCTTAGATTTTACTTTTTTTCAGTAGAGGTAAAGGTCAAACTGAGGCTGCTGTCACTGAAAGGTTTAATTTAAATTTAAGATGATGGCTGCGTATGTTTTCTTTAATACTGAAACTTTCCGAAGATTGAGTATTGTCAGTAGTGCAGTAAATTGTTTCCTTCAATTAACACTAATCTTAGCTAATTAAATTGTTTTCTTTTGATTACCAAGTCGTCTGTGACTTAGAAACCTCTAAGTGTCTTGTAATATATAAATTGGACAAGTGAGAATAACTAATCTAAAATCAATACTTGAAGAACTGGTTTTGAAAAATTGATGAAAACGGGAGGTAAATAACTTCAACATCTACTTTTGAAGAATTTTTCCTGCTGGAATTAGAAACGTGTTTGATACAAAGACAAGCCCGATGTACGAGGCTATGCAAGCTCGGTGTCAGCCCTCCCTGCTGCCCCGAGGGACGTTTATTCACTAATCTCAGCCAATTTAATTTTATTTATCGGAGCCCTGAAGATCCTTTCCATTTCGCTGGGTTTGGATAGTCAGAGGGTTAAACACCAAACGTTGTGGACTAGGATTTAAAGGAAGGTGCCTGGCTCCTGACAAGCATCATTTAGACCTTGTCCAGCTGGATTTTTAGCTCCGAATGTTTTTCCCTTCCTTCAAAAATCCCAGTCTCGGTGAGTGTCCTGATGGATGGCCCCGCAATCCGAGGGACTCGAGCGGTACGGAAGGTTTCTGAGATGGAAAAATGGCTCATGGGGAAAGTTTTGCAGCGCTGTCCAACTGACTAAAGTTATTTTCTCAGTGGAGAATGCTGTATTTTTACTCTCCAGCCTGTCAGACGCTTAGGGAATGTTTTTATCTTCATTTGATAAGTAGTTGCGGAGTGTATTTTGAAACGAATTATGGTAAAACTATTTTATCGTAAGAATCTGCGATCTACCAAGGCAGGTTTTTTTAATCACCACGTTCTAATTAATTCTTAATCTATTTTATAATCCATGTACCCAGCTCCTACCGCTGGAGTCTAACTTTATAGAAAGAAGAGCAAAAGTAATGGATAAAAAAGGGGACTTTTAGAAGAATAATTGTAATGAGTTCATCATAATGGTGTAGGTACTAAAACAAAAGCAGCAAACTAAATTTTGGTCCTAGGAGGGAAGGATAGAATTAAAATGAAAAATAATTGGTTCCCCGCCTGAAATACCGCATGTAGTGGGTGAAGATATTTGGGAACAAGTTTTCTTACGGAGTAGCTGCAGTAATCTTATAAGGAAATGTGAAGGGATTTAAACTTTTTCACACCAAGAAGAAAACAGGAGGGGAGGGAGGACTTCATTAGGGAGTAGGCTGCAGGAACCCCGCAAGGTTTCTTTGCTCAACTTGACAGAGGTAAATTGCTTTAAAAGCTAGAGCATGTAATCTAATAATTAGGAAATTAGAAGTTAATGGGAAACTTGTGCAAAGTGTATTCTGCGTTAATGAATTTATTCAGCAAGTTGGGGCAACTTTGGCTTTAGGAGTTGACAGGGGTTGGTAGGAAGTCGAATGTAGTAAGGAGGAGCTGGAAGAGTCTTGACTCTCAACCGAGATGGTTTTTCATTTGCAAAAATCTGGTGTACAAGCAAAGAAGGCACAAATCTATAAGAGAGAAGGTTTAGCAACATCCTTTATCTTTAAAAAACCCAAACAGGACCCCTCACTACCAAGAAACAAGCACCTCCCAAACTCCATAAAGCATCCAGGTGTCTTCTTCATGTGTCTCAGCTGGTCACCTTCTTCGTAGGTCTCAGATGTTGGTGGCTGACAGTGCCCCAGCCTGTAGAGGGGGGTGCCTGATGGATGGGAGGATGAGGACGGTTCCAGCTTCTCTTCCAGACCCTCTTAACACCCAGATCATAATTTTAAAATGAATAAAAAGAGCAATAGCACTCACCAAGCCTGAAAGCATTTTCTGGTTAGTGAATATTTCTCCTTGTCTTCTTCCCGCATTTCGTTTCAGGAAAAACTATGTCATTTTTTCCGGCAGTCCTGCCTGTGGTAACGCTGTCAGCACAATAACTGGGGGAACTGGTGCTTTACCTTTCCTAAAGGAGGTGGATTCCAGCTTTCCACTGGTGTTTGTCTTGCCTGAGCTTGCGATGTGAGATCAGCATTTGGCTTCCCGTGGTACCAAGGGATGATGGTGATACCTCCATCAGCTCTGAAACAGCCTGGAAGAGCTCGCCGGGGTAGCAGGAGTGGGAAAAGGCAACCTGCCTCTCTCGGGGAAGGCAGGGTTGATTTTTCTGTATTCTTGAAGTCTTTGCTCCCTTTTCTTTCTTGGTTCTTTTAATAGGCGGAGCAATAAACCCGGTTTAGACCTACAACCAGGAAAAAAAGAATATTAACGCTGATGAGGAGAACCCTCTTCTTCCCTAAATCTCTTCCCCCAAAAAGCAGTAACTTGATAAGGACTTGTGCGCTGGATAACTGCTCCTTTTGATTTCTAGATGCTTCGCACTGGCTCTTCAGGGAGTAGCACGTAGTTTCTTCAGGTGTGTACTGAAGGACTTTTCACGCGTTGCCCAGCATTTTTAGATGGGTAATTAAAAATGCCATGTTACAAGTTAAATGCCCACCTCAGATACGTTGTATGCCTGATAGTCTTCAGCACCAAAATGAGTTTATTCCCTTTGCTTGCTTTTTTTTGATTGTTAACCGACAGAGAGGTAAGCTTTTCTCTTCCCTTTCTACCTGCTCCCGTCCTGCATGGGGGTGACTTCTGCAGGTGGATTCAGCTTTCCGCGAGAGCCTGAGGTTTCTCCAGCTGCTGGTTTCAGAGGAACAAGGTCTGCTGGTAGAGCTGGTGCAGCAAACGCTGTACTGGGGGGCTTTGGTGGCATCATGGTGTTAATCCCAGATCACACTCTTGGTGAACGCGGTCATGCCAGCAGAACTTCCCGATGTTGCGCTATTTCCCTGGATTTTCCAAATTAATCCCTCCTCACAGGTCACGTTTTCCCTCTTTAAAATATATTTTATTTTCTCTAATGAATGTCTTCGTACTTCTACTCAAAGGCCTTGATTGGGACTGACTGCATTTCTGCAAATGGCTACATTTTGCGTGTGTGTGGCATCGCTGTGGTTAGGGGACGTGGCAGGACTCCAGCTGAAGAGGGGTAGGAGATGGGGGTACAGCACGAAGCAAGAGAGTACGGTGAGGAATCTGACACAGCTTCAATTACATTTACGTCTTGCACCTTCTCACACACTCAAGTGAAGTGAAAGATCCCGCGTGAAACTAGATCTCTTTGGTGTTAGGACTCATTTGAATGATTTCTCTTAAATTCTGAGCATTGACGACCGGTTTTTGCACGGTGGCTGAGGGCATTCAGGGTGACGTGGGTGTGTAGGCACTTGGGTAACCTCCATCTCCCTGCAGCTCATCACAGTTTCTCTCTGCAGTAGCGGCATCCAGTTATTGTGAACCTAATCGTTTTGACTTCTGGTCAAGAAAAAACAGAAAAGGGACCAAAAAAAAAAAACCCCAAAAGGGTGATTCTACTGAGTGTCTGTGTAGCAGCACAATACAAGAAGGTATTGATGCTGTTGCAGCTAAAGAAAGATCCCACCGACAAGGTTAATGGGAGGTGGGTACAGTACTTCTCTCCGTCTCTTTAGCAGCTAAAGACGAACAAAAAGGTGAACTTTCTATTCCCCAGCATTAAAGTTTGCTGCAATCCTGTCCTCATGCTGAATCGAGGTGGTGCCTGGAAACCCTCATGTATTCAACGCACGCAGCGGTGTTGGACACGTCCGGGGAACCTTTAGTATTTGCTAAGCAGAGCTTATTGACTTCCTTGGCCGTACAAGTATAGAGGTATAAAAATGTTCCAAAACTTGGACTTGAAGTAAATTTAGCTATCAAACTGGCTCTGCTAAATAAAATTGTAACGGCGAAGATATCGAGATTTGAGGTGTAAAAGCGGTGGAAAGAAGGATGTTTGAGCCCGTGGTTGGTGTTGAGCCTGGTGTAGCTGGCGAAGGGGCCTTTTCATAACATCGCTAAAGGGTGGAAGAAGACTTGGGGGAGGTGGTTTTCTCCCCCATTTGATTGGACCGAGATTATTTTCTGCTTCTTTCTTGCCACAAAAGGAGTCGTTTGTTTAATTTTACAAAATGTTACTGAAGCTGTTGGAACTGAAACTGCAGCCCACGTCTTCTTGATGAATGACTGTGTGTATTCCTGGAAGGAAGTTAAAATGGGGCTGTGTTATATTTGGTACCTCCCGAAGCACTGAGGCTACTTTGAGTACAGAATGTGCTCAAAGAGAGACTAATTTGCCACCGGGGAGCTTGATGCGATGAGATTTGTCAAGTCGTCGTTTCGCTTTCTTCTGTCTCCTAAAGATTTTTGCTTATGTATTTTAGAGTTGTGTCTTTGAACTGGGGGACCATAAAGGCAAGTCAAAAAAGCCTAAAACCAGGATTAAATTCCAAGCAATGAATATGCTTGTTATAACGTGGAAATACAGAAGTCAAGCACCCATACAACAGGTGGGAATATTACCGAGCCGTTTCCCTGAGTGCGCTCATGCTCTTGGTAGCGACAGTGTTGGGTTTATCTGGACCTTTGAGCATCGGTAGGGTGGGGTTTGACTTCTCTCCAAGGATGCCATCTCAGATGGTTTGGTGGTGGTTGCCTGCAGTTGGCAATTCTGGGAACTTCAATAAAAAATAAGGTTCAGTAAAAACAAAGATGAGATCTGAGGCAGAAATTCTTTGCTGTGAGGGGGGTGAGCCCCTGGCCCAGATTGCCCAGAGAAGCTGTGGCTGCCCCATCCCTGGAGGGGTTCAAGGCCAGGTTGGACGGGGCTTGGAGCAACCTGGGCTGGTGGGAGGCGTCCCTGCCCAGGGCAGGGGGGTTGGAGCTTGGATGAGCCTTAACATCCCTTCCAACCCAAACTATTCTATGATTTATCATTTTGACATCTGTTTAACATCTTTACTGATGATCTCGATAAGGACATAGAGTGCATCATCAGTAAGTTCGCAGATGACACCAAGTTAAGCGGGAGTGTTGATCTGCATGAGGATAGGGAGGCTCTACAGGGAGACTTGGATAGATTGGATCGATGGGCCAACGCTAACGGTATGAGCTTCAACAAGGCCAAGTGCCGGGTCCTGCACTTGGGCCACAACAACCC
>VYZM01004185.1:57240-71209 GCA_013398915.1 Dromas ardeola
GAGGGGAGACCTCATCACTCTCCACAACGACTTGAAAGGACGTTGTCGAGAGGTCGGTGCTGGTCTCTTCTCACAGGGAATTAGCGATAGAACAAGAGGGAATGGCTTCAAGCTGCAACAGGGGGGGTTCAGACTGGACATTAGGAAAAAATTCTTCCCCGAAGGAGTGGTCAGACCCTGGAATAGGCTGCCCAGGGAGGTGGTGGAGTCCCCATCCCTGAAGGTGTTTGAGAGCCGTTTAGATGTGGGGTTGGGGGATATGGTGTAGGGGAGAACTCTGTAGAGTGGGGTTGATGGTTGGACTCGATGATCCCAAGGGTCCTTTCCAACCTGAACGATTCTATGATTCTGTGATTCTATGATTCATTTTTTTTCCTGTTCATTTCCAATTTCACGTTGTTTCCGTTGCTGGGCTTGCAGGGCCTCTTGGTGTAATGCTGCAGGGAAAGGTGGGATGGATCGACCCTCCCAAAGAAACTCTCAGTTATTTTACTGGATTCGACGTTTTCTGTGCCCTGTTTTCTCCCCAAGAGTGTTTTTTGAGTGAACGTAAACGAATACTGGATCAGTGGTTAGAAGCAATGAAAAAATATTTAATGTAAACCTTTTGGTACTAGGTTGATTAAAATAAACAACTGTTAGAAGGAGCGCTGGTCCTGGTTTGTGAACAGTAGGTTTTCTGTTCCTCTGTCTAATGCATAAAGCATGTGGAGCTGCTTGAGAGCTTTTTTTGTGTGCTGTACTTTAGTCAGAGGTATTTCGTTTTCAGTTCTCGGAGCTTTTGTGTCAGCTGGGAAGGGAGGGTGTAGGAGTAACGTGTAAAACTTTGTTCGGCCTGTTCAGTCCCAAATCCTGACAAATAGCTGGTTACCAAGTATTTAAACAAAAGCTTGAACTTTGTTTTCTCCCTTTTGAAAGCTGAGAAGACCCTGGTTCTGATTTCATCCACTCCTGGTGCTGTTTTTTTCTAGTTTCTATGCGATTCTTCAGCAGAGCGCAGGCAAAGCGTAATTGATGTAGACTTTGAGCAAGACACACCGTGTGAGTTTTCCACCCAAAGTCATTGGGCTGTAGCGAATCGCTGCCCAAAGGTTTCCTGTCTTGATTTGAAGGTGCAAACGTTGAATTTCTGCTGTCTTTTTTCCTTTATCTATGGAAAAATGTATCCTTGGTGTGTTTAGGGGAAGGCGAATGGAGATATTTATTTGTAGGAGAGGTGCAGTAATACAATATCTATTTGTCTAACGAAATGTGAGTGACAGACCATTCGCATCATGCCGTCTTTTTTGCGACTGCCAGTCTTGTAGCCAGCTCCCGTCTCCCTTCCCTCTCCTCCTCTTATCCTGCATCTCCATCGCTCCTCCTTTTTTTGCCTGCATTTCATACGTGCCCCCATTCCTCCTTTTGCTCCGGTGGAGATAACGACCACTCTTTGCTAGAAAGAGCCGTGTTTTCTGTCCGACAGGTTTGCCCGCGGAGCCTCATGGGTCTCTCTCTTTCTCTCTTTTGGTTGCTGCTGCAGAGCTGTGGAATGCTGTGAAGACTCACTGCCCTGCAGCCGTAGGCAGACTCCTCTCCAGATTATCTCCATCCGAAGGAAGCTCGTATCCAAGAGGTATCAATTCACGTTTTCTGTGTGCCCTTCAACTGTAGCGCTTGAGTTTAGATACTCCTCCAGACACCTTTTTCCCTACTCCCATGCCACGGAGATTGCAAGTGTTGATTAAAAAGTGTTGGCGTTTGGTACGGGTTGGGTCTTTTTTTATATTAAATGAACTTTGGTACGGAATTACATTACGTTTTAAACTAAGCAAGTAATTTCTGCATCAAGCAATGCAGAAGCTGAAACTCCTGGAACACTGTACGTCTAGCGTATTTTATTGTGTTGATTTATAAAGTTAACAAACCTAAGGCGATCAGCAGACTGGAGTGGAACACACAGCAGGTACGTGCTGCTCCTATAAAGAATTGTGAGAGTTAGGGGGTTTTTTTAGTGTTTATTACTCTTAATATCTTCCTAGTAAATGATTTATTTTTGTTTTATGATAAAAAGAAGGCAAAAAGCACTGCTCGTGTTCGCTAGCTGGGTCAAAATCAGTGGGTTGGCAAAGGCATGATTCCCGGTATAAATTTCTGTCATTTGCTTGTGGACAGGCAAATTATTTTCTAATAATTTATGTTGCAGCCTTTCATAAAAGCAAAGCTAGAAACAATTTTTTAAAATATAAACTTTGCGGGGTAATGTGGTCTGCAAATTGGTTGGAGCAGGTTCTGTCTTAACTGTTTTTGTATGTGGTGCCTAACATTATGAGCCCTGAACAGGTCAAGCCCTCTAGGCCTTTATATATAAGAAAAGAAAATACGTTATAATAGTGGTATAAGGTGATACATGGCTAGCTATTAAATACGAACGTGCCACTTCAGGAAATCCCTGTGCTGCACACGGTTAGGGGCTGGAAAGTTCGCTGGGCGAATGTCACCGTACACCTGCCCTTTGCTAAATTTTTCCCCTGGGTGTTCACACTTGGTTCTTGCTGCAGAGGAGACACTGGGTTGAAGTGTCGGTCTGACCCGATCCAGCTCTTCTTGTGCAGAAGTGTGGAAAAAACAGGGTTGACTTGTTTTTTTGGTTTTTGGNNNTGCCCCCCCCCCCCCCCCCTTTTATGTGTTTTGCTGCTTGCTTAGTAACATGAAGTTTAAATGTCGGCTGCCAGGTTACCCACTGAGTGTTCTGCTCCTACTCAAGTCAGATGTGCCGAAAAACAGATGCAGACAGACAGCAACAATTCCGATGGGTGCTCTCTGCTCTTGGATCCACTGCACTGCACCGGGATCAAACATTTAGGCACGCTGGGACCCTTATCCTCCCAATATTTTAGCATGCAGAAGCGCTCCAGCCCTGCTTTGGGAAAAACCTGCCCTGATTAGATGCCTGCTTTTCGGGTACGGAGAAAATCAGGCTGTTTTTGCTTCCTCATCCCACCCTCAACCTGTCTTAGGTGGGATGGGACAGAAAGTGCCAAGCGTTTCAGAAAAGCTTTGCTTCGTCCTTGCTTGTGCTTGTCCCTGAAGCAACAACGATGGGCCCCTCTCCTATCTCCCTTTTCCCCTTTTTGTTCAATATCGTGAAAAAAGGATAAATGGAAAAAAAAAAAAAGGACCTTTATGCTGCTCCTGTCCCTTTTTTCTGCCAACTGCCTGCCTTACCTCCAAATTGAGACACGGCTGGGGCTAAGCTGCTTTTTCTGGGCCTGAAAAACAGAGGTCCATGTCTGCAGAAGGGAGAGGGGCAAAGGCCAGGGTGTGCGTTTGATGGGTTGGGAGGTGGGGAGAAAACAGAGGTGGGGGCTGAGTTGGTCAGACTGGAGAAGTGGGACTGGCATTGGTGGGAGAACTGGAAGACAGGCTGTTTTTTTGAGTGAGAATATGTTGTTAAGCGGTGGCTTTGCATGAGAAAGAGAACTTCTGGTCCAAGGGGCTCCTGGTCCAGTTCAGCTCCAGATCAAGAAACTTAAGTTTAAGCTTTGTGTGCGCTGGGTGTCTCGAGCTCCCAGTTGGTCCCTGGAGATTTCAAGACTGGAACTGATGGAGCCTGGGGAGATTTGGGTGATGAGCTACTCGTTGTCCTCTTTAGGTCAGTTGGGGTTGCTCTCCAGGCTGTGGCTGCCCTGCTCGGGATCCCCGTCAGGCACTTCATTTACTTTCCAGGTGTCTTCATCTTGGATTGAGCCTCCCCCTTTTACTCATGATGGTAAATAGCGTTCAGAAATCAAAAGGCGGAAGAAATGGAGTTAACCTCTTGCATGTGCGTGTGCCCGACCTCCTAAATTAGTTCACTTAAGTTAGATTATTTCCTGTTTGGGAAGTACCCCGCTCCCCCAAATCCTAAGTGGAATTCCAGCAATTAAGTAGTTAATCATTGTGTGTGTGTAAAATCCACGTATATCTAAAAATACCTCTCTTACCTGTCTAATGGTTTGGTTTGACGTAAATATTTTTAAATGTGCTTTTGCATTAGGCTGGTTTTTATACGGTGTGTGTGAGTAGAATTTGGCGTGTTGGTTTACTGGGCCTGGACTTCATACTTGTGCTCCGTTCACCTCAACGTTTCTGAACTCATCAGGAAAATTTCTGATCGTTAGTCTCCTGACCATTTATGCCAGTTTGGTGGGGTCCGTTTGGTGATCTTTGCTGGTCTGGGAATGCACCAAATCCAGAATGGAAGGGAAGCTTCTTGCCAGCAGGTGATGGATACTTCTCTGCTGTTGGGGCATGACTACATCATTTAGTGACTTCCTTTTCTACTGCATGAGCAAATCTTTTGTTCACAGATCTTAAGTTTTCTTGAATTGACAGCTCTGTTCTGGAGAATAAATTTTGTTTTAGAGAACATGTGACATGGAAGGTGATTTCTGTTAAGCCAAATTATGTCCTGCATCCAGCTCTGGAGTCTCCAGGACAAGACAGACACGGACCTGTTCGAGCGGGTCCAGAGGAGAACACGAAGATGCTGGGAGGGCTGGAGCCCCTCTGCTGGGAGGACAGGCTGAGAGAGCTGGGGGGGTTCAGCCTGGAGAAGAGAAGGCTCCGGGGAGACCTTGGAGCCCCTGCCAGTCCCTCCAGGGGCTCCAGGAAAGCTGAGGAGGGACTCTGGATCAGGGAGGGGAGCCGTGGGACGAGGGGGAAGGGTTTGACACTGCAAGAGGGGAGATTGAGCTGAGATGTGAAGCAGAAATTCTTGGCTGTGAGGGGGGTGAGCCCCTGGCCCAGGTTGCCCAGAGAAGCTGTGGCTGCCCCATCCCTGGAGGGGTTCAAGGCCAGGTTGGACGGGGCTTGGAGCAACCTGGGCTGGTGGGAGGTGTCCCTGCCCAGGGAAGGGAAAGTTGGATTAAAAAGGTCCCTTCCAACCCAAACCATTCTGTGATTCTATTAGGTCCCAGGATCCTATGAGACATCATACGATTATTTAAGAGGGAAAGGAGATGCCTGTCCCTTTTCCCTGATAGAGTCTAATGGTGGTGATACCAAGGACAGTGGTTCGTGTTTCTGATTCAGATGGTGGGCTTGATGTTGTCCGTGGGGTGTATTGGGTTGGTTATGAGGGCGAGTCATAGGACCGGTGTTTTCCACTGTACCACATCACCCAGTCTGTGCTGAGTGTCCGACATGTTTGGGCATTTCCTAAGAATGCTCTTACAGCGAGCGGGAGCGGCTGCCTCGAGAGCAGAACCCTCCAACATGTTTCTTCTGCTCTTGTTGCTTTTGGTTTTCCCCAGCAACCTCTTGCTGTATATTGGAAGAAACAGGAACGTGGACACTCTTGGTCCTTTGTGGAGAATGTAGGTACTTGTCGTTCTCTTAAGCTTTATGTCCTTCACCTTTACCCACAGTCTGAGACTCATGAAGCAGCAAGGCTCTCTTAAATGTACCTCAGCTGAGATGGTTCCAAGTCTTGCAAGGTTGTTGGATTATGGTTACATTCCCTTTCTTCCCTCTCTCCCGTTCCAGTCACAAATATTGCAGGGTTTGGAAGGCCGTGGGATCTGTAATTCCTTTGCCCATCCTCGCTTCATGGGAATTTTCACTTCCTGAGAAGAGTTTTAGTGGGAAGTGCCCCTGCCCACGCAGGGGGGTTGGAACTAGCTGATCTGTAAGGTCCCTTCCAACCGAACCATTCTGTGATTCTATGATTTTTCTTCCGTTGTGAACCCTACTGCAATGCTGCAGGTATCAGCGAAAGGAAAGGAACCCCCACTCTGTGATGTACCTAAATATGTTCTAACATATCACATAGGGAAACATCTTCCCTGCATAAGGTGACGAATTTATAACGATTAATGACCCAACATTTCATCCTAAGCAGTGTTTGTGCAAATGTTTCTCTTAGTCAGGTCTGTTCCCTTAAAAATAATTCTCTTTTAATGTTTTTGCCTCATTATTTCGTGGCGGTCGGAGTCACCGGCTAATCACACACAGGTGGCCTGTGACTGCGGGTCCCCGAGCTGGGCTGTGTCCCTTTCCCATACCCGCTGCAAGTCTCCAGGTGAAACCCGCGCTCTCCTTTGCCTGTCTGCGGCACATGATGGATGCTGTGCCACAGCGATGGTAATCGAGTGTCAGGATAGGAACATCAGCCTGAGCATCCCGCGATGATTAGTTTGGGGCGTAGAGGAATTATTTTATTGACAAAGCGGCTTTGTGATTCTTTATGGCTCAATACTGCTGATATACAGTAATTGTTAGAGGAATAAGGAGTGAGGCATCGTTAGGAAGATGACATTTCCCGTAACAAGGAAAAAAAATCAACTGTCAAAAAGTGATTTAAAAACAAAGGAAGGCTTTTAATAAGATTTATGGACATAGGCAGCAGAGAGGATCTCCGACACCACACTTTTCAAGATGCTCTGGACTGACTTTCTACTTTTGATTGATGAGTTTAAATGCATATTAAAGCGTGCCGTAGATACTGCCCTGAGGTATGTGGAGAGCGAACCAAGATACTTTTTGTCTGTCTACTCAGCCAGAAAGACGCAGTTAGGGTCTCTTTTCTTTTGCTGAGTCTAGGATGTGAGTTGCAGCTACATCTCTGCTTAAAAAAATATGTGTGCCCATGTGGCCAAGGAGGCCAGCAGCATCCTGGCCTGTATCAGCAATGGTGTGGCCAGCAGGACTGGGCAGTGACTGTCCCCCTGTACTGGGCACTGGTGAGGCCCCACCTCGAGGGCTGTGTCCGGGTTTGGGCCCCTCACCACAAAAAAGCCATTGAGGGGCTGGAGCGTGTCCAGAGAAGGGCAAGGGAGCTGGTGAGGGCTCTGGAGCACAAGTCTGGTGAGGAGCGGCTGAGGGAGCTGGGGGTGTTCAGCCTGGAGAGAAGGAGGCTGAGGGGAGACCTTCTCGCTCTCTGCAACTGCCTGAAAGGAGGGGGTAGCCAGGGGGGGTCGGGCTCTTCTCCCAAGGAACAGGCCATGGGACAAGAGGAAACGGCCTCAAGTTGCGCCAGGGGAGGTTTAGGATGGATATTAGGAACAATTTCTTCCCTGAAAGGGTTGTCGAGCATTGGAAGAGGCTGCCCAGGGCAGTGGTGGAGTCGCCATCCCTGGAGGGATTTAAAAGCCGGGCAGACGTGGTGCTTAGAGATATGGTTTAGTGATGGTTTTTGTCAGTGTTGGGTTGATGGTTGGACTCGATGGTCTGAAAGGTCCCTTCCAACCTAGATGATTCCATGATTCTATGATCCTGAAAGTTTTGTGGCCTTGACTTCTTTTTGGAGTGAGGTTTACCGTGTGGGTGTCTTTTTGTAGCCCTGTGATAGCTGCTTCTCTTAGAATCACAGAATGGTTTGGGTTGGAAGGGACCTTAAAGCTCATCCAGTCCCAACCCCCTGCCCTGGGCAGGGACACCTCCCACCAGCCCAGGTTGCTCCAAGCCCCGTCCAACCTGGCCTTGAACCCCTCCAGGGATGGGGCAGCCACAGCTTCTCTGGGCAACCTGGGCCAGGGGCTCACCGCCCTCAAAGTGAAGAATTTCTTCTTAATATCTAAGCTAAGTCTCTCGTCTTTCAGTTTAAAACCATTCCCCCTCGTTAGAGACCATACCAATGTCCAACAGACTTGCAAAGTGAAAGTCCCAACTGGCTGATGCATGGAGAGCAAAACAGATTTCAGAAACAATACAAAAAATGGAGACCTGTGTTTCCTGACGAGGCGAAGAAACAAAACCCTAAGGAGAACTCTTCAAACGATGCATCGAAACGAGCCCAGCACGCGTCAGAGGAGCTGCCGACGGTCCTTGCCAAGTGGGCGATGGGAGGAGATCTACTTGAGGACCGACTTTTTTCTCTCCCTGCTGCAGAAGTGCAATAACACGCTCAGTTCTCGCTGGGGCTGAGATGAGATTATAGGGAAACATCAAGTATGTTCCCTCCACCTTTCTGGAGCGCCTTCCCGCAGTCTTTGCTCCACATTTCTGCTCTCACAAAAGCCGTGCTGGAAGCAGTGGCTTTTCTTTCAGATGTATAATTTACCACCTCTTCCCGGTGTGCCAGCCTTGTTTGTATTGATAAATGAATGTTCTCTGTGTACAGCCTGCAGATAATTCTGCTTGTCGAGGACAATGCTGCTAAATATACCTGTTTCTGATTAAGTGTGTTTGAATTTGTGAGTTTGGTTAATAAGCTACACCTTTCACAAATTCTTTTGTTAACTCATAAAAGCTGCGTGTTCTGATTTATAGTGCCAAAAGGGGTAAACTGACATTAAAAGCATTAATTAGTCTTGCTTGACTGCACAAAGAATAGAGTTGGTGTGCGCCAGCTTTTGATTTAGCCCTTTGTGGGCCTTTGATTTTGGCCTAAGCTTGTTAAAGGGTCTGTATCTCTGCCTTTTTCATGCTAGATTGTATAATTAGAGTTTAGTGAGAAATACAGTGATTGGGCTTGAAGAGCAAGAGCCCTGCGCAATTATAAGCAATAAAGTTGTAAAGCAATTGGCCAGAACTTTACATATATTTTAATAGAGAAATGTTGTTTTTTAACATGTGGGTACCTTGGTATTAGATTTGCAGTAACGATCTCCAGACGATTTGTCGTAAGCCGTGGGCGCCCTTGATAAACCTCAGAACAGCTACATTTTCCAGAGCCTTGGATTTACCCATTGTGCATGAGCCAGCCATGTGCCCTTGTGGCCAAGGAGGCCAACGGCATCCTGGGGTGCATCAAGAAGAGCGTGGCCAGCAGGTGGAGGGAGGTCATCCTCCCCCTCTGCTCTGCCCTGGGGAGGCCACAGCTGGAGCACTGGGTCCAGTTCTGGGCTCCCCGGTTCCAGAAGGACAGGGAACTGCTGGAGAGGGGACAGCAAAGGGCTACCAAGATGCTGAGGGGACTGGAACAGCTCCCATAGGAAGAAAGGCTGAGGGACTTGGGTCTCTTCAGTCTGGAAAAAAGACGGCTGAGGGGGGATCTTATCAACGCTTCTGAATACTTCCAGGGTGGGTGTCAGGAGGATGGGGCCAGGCTCTTCTCAGTGGTGCCCAGTGACAGGACAAGGGGTAACGGGCACAAACTTGAGTGTAGGAAGTTCCGTCTCAACATGAGGAGGAACTTCTTCCCTGTGAGGGTGGCAGAGCCCTGGCCCAGGCTGCCCAGAGAGGTGGTGGAGTCTCCATCTCTGGAGACATTCCAAACCCGCCTGGACGCGTTCCTGTGCCACCTGCTCTGGGTGACCCTGCTCTGGCAGGGGGTTGGACTGGATGGTCTCCAGAGGTCCCTTCCCACCCCGGCCAGTCTGTGATTCTGTGATTCTGTAATTCAGCAGCACGTGAACATAATGGAAGTTTTGTGAACTGCATGGCAGGTAGCACCGATGTTTTTTGTTTTCTATTACACCTTCACCCGTTTCGTACAGGTTAATAGGAAAAAATACCCGGACCTTGCAGCAGTGCCTGGGTTTTATACATGGAATTCTTACATTATAACATTTATGAGCATATTTCAGTATATGGTAGTTCCTGTAGTACCCAATTCTAGCCAGCTATTCTCCACACAAAAGTTTGAAAATTAACTGAAATGCAAATTGCAGGCTAAGTTTTTTTTTTAATAGAACTTCCTGAAAAAAAAAAAAAAAAAAGAATACCATTGGTATAATTTTGATAATTACCTCTGGTTTGTTTGTGGATTAAGATATCCGTCTGTCCATATGAAGTCTCCTTCTGTCTTAGATATTATCACATCCACTGCTCTATAAAAAGAATGTTGGACTGGGTTTCCATCCAAACCTGTGATTATAGAGCCAACGGTTGCCCAGTGTGGTACCTCCAATACCGCCTTCATTTCTTTTCTGCGATAGTATGTATTTATTATAACAGTTGGCTGTGGGTACGTGTGATGTTGCTAATGGTGACCCACTGTAAAAATGTTTTTTAAGTATGCAAATATCCAGCTGCATATGAAAATCTCCACGTTTCCCACTGTTGGATGTTGGAGCTCAGAAGATTTTGAGGCCTTAGATGAGGGAGAATGGTGGAATACATCTGAAGCTCCTCGGCTTAACAAAAGGCCTTCTTTGGTCTCCTGAATATTTTATATGTGTATAATGACATACTGATGTCTTCTATTGTAATTATGTATTTTAAAAGATGTTTGCGCTGTGAAGTTGGCTGCCGTTCTCCGTAGGCCAGTTCAAGGTTTGGCAGCTTTGAAGGCATAATAGCGTATGCTTTTCCCTCCTCTCGCCATTAATTATGTCACTGGAAACCCAATAGCGACTGGAGACCCTCTCTGCAGGTAGATGTTAATGGTGGCTTTATTAGAGGGTATCACTGGTCGCTGCTGGAGAGACCCTCCTGGTTTCTGCTGGGGTTAGGACGCAGTCAGAGCTGTCACCTCTCTCTAGATGCCCTCGTGCTCATCTCCTAAACCTATGGTGTACCGCTCAAAACGTGTCCGTCTGCGCTACCTTTGTCCCCACGGCCAGAAGCTACCGGGCTACGGACGAGCGCCTGTCAAAGTACTGCCTTTTCCAACCCTATGGAAAATCCCTTTCTGTTTTAAATAACCAAGTTTTTATAAGTGGAGGTGGAAAGGGACCTCTGATTTTTGCCATTTTAGCACAGTTGTAAGGCAATGCTAGGATGGGTTTGGGGATTTTTTTCATCGTCTTCCTCTCGTTCAGAGGCCTTGCTTGAATCCATTTACGAATGGAAATGGAAAAGAAAATAGAGAGCCCTTTCAAAGAATTGTGATTATCATCCTGCCTGGTCCAATAAAGGACTTGGGTTAGAAAGAATCCGGTATTATTTGTAAAATGACAAATGAGGATTGCTGGGTTTTTTTTATTGTTATTTTTTTGACAAGTTGTAATTTAAAAATCTTCTGCACAAATCCTTAAATCGCTGAACATTTAACCAAGCGTCAAATTTTGGGGACCCAATACCTACATCCTGGGTTTCCGGGTTCTTTATGGAGATAACGTGACAAAACCCACGCCGCGTGCGGGTCCCCAGAAGCTCTGCCGTGCCGTGTCCTCTGCAGCAGGAGGATGGTCCGCGCCTCCCAGTGAGGCTAATGGTGAGAGCTGGGACTAAAGCTTGCGCTCCAGTCGGGTTTTGCCTTTGCTCAGAGGTGGATGCAAAAAGAAGCGTTTTAGAAGAGGATGTTGCAATAAAAATAAAAAGCGTGTCTGCCCAAGCACATACCTGGATTATTAGTGCTGGGAAGTGCATGTGCTCCTTCGCCACCAAATTAGTCTTTATTCCTGAAGGATTTTTGCGAGCGCTTGCCTGCTGAGTATCATCCTCTCGCTCATTATCATCATTGTTCCCTCTTGCTCGGGCTTTTTCTTTCATAATGTAAACAATTTCTAATGGTTCCTTCCTTCTCTGCTGTCCAATAGCGGCAAAAGAGAAAACTGGGAATAGCTGAAGACGTATTTTTCATGAGTTTTATAATAAAAATGATTTCTCCTTGCCTGCTCAGTTAGACATTAATGATAATTTGTCGTCTCTGCAATATTTGCTTTTCGGAAGGAGTTTAAAGCATACGCTTCTGCTTCAGCTATTAAGTTTACTCGTGATTATTGGTGTAAGACAAGGCATGTGATTCGCTACGGGGACAGTCCAGGAGAAATTCCCCCTTTCCTGGGAAGCTCGTGGTCTAGAGTAGAAAAGGTGAACTAGAAATTTGGGCTCATTTATTTGAATTTGGGGAAAAGCCAGTCTTTAACAGGGATGGGGGTGGACATGGTAAGTCAGAAGAGGACGGTGCGGGCAGGCCGGGTAGAGGACGTGGGCAGAAGAACAGTGAGAAAATCCAAGGATTGAGTCTTGGCAGGAGGACGCTTTTATTTTCATGAGCCTTGTAAACGTCGCTAACCTAATTTCTTCAAATAAATTGCAGAGCTAGGTGGTAGGGAAAGCAGAGCAATTCTGCGGGGAGTTTAGTTTTAGATTCATTTAAATTCAGGAGTTAGACTTAATAATTAGGATTTAACCATTTCTTTTCAAAACCTGATATCCTAGAGAAATCGGGCTTTATGCTTTCTGTGTGAGCATTTCCATTCTGTAAACTTTGGAAGGGAAGGAGAAGGATTAAATTCTTCTAGAGCTCACAAAAATGAAGACTTTTTGTAAGTGGGTAAAGTGGCAAGATGTATCCACCCACAATGCGCCAGAAAATCTCCAGTGATCTGATAAATACCCAGTCATGGGAGAAGCTTCGTTTTGAGTTTCCACTTGACCAAAGTCAATCGACGTGAGAAACAACTCCATGGGAAACCGATGTTCAAGGGGCTCCTTGTTTTCTATTTTCTTTGGTTTTGGGGTTTTTATTTTTTTTTTTTTTTTCTGTCATTGAATCGGTTCATCATTTATCTCAAGCTTTTTCCTCTAGGGAAAAAGGTAAAAGAATCTTTTGAGTTATGAGGGAAGATTACGAGAGTTAGGAGTGGGGTAGTTGCATGGTATTTCAGGAGTGTTATATCTATTCAAAATACACTCCAAAAACATTTAAAACACGGTTTTATATATATATATATATATTTAAAATATATATAAATAAAGGTATTTACTCTTTTCTTTCCTGCAAAACCCTAAACTCAGACATGCTGCTTGGCAGTTTGTCCAGTTGTTTTCAGGAAAGGGTAGAGGAAACAGAATTTCCAGAATTGTATTTAATGGGTTTGATTAGAGTCAAGGGATCAGGGAGGACTGGAGGCAGGATTAGGAAACTCTTGTAACAGGCCTTAGACTACCTAGAGAGAGGGTTGCCTCTCTAGGTTGGGGTTTATTTACTTACTTATTTGACTTAAAACCATTTGGAAAAAATCGGTAGCGCGTTTATACCCTAAAAGAAATCCTACGCGTATCTTTGAATGGCTCAATAGAGAAAAGGAGACATCTGGGAATCCAACCGCGCACCTCGAGAGGTGATGGAGGTTGTGGAGGACTTTGGACTATTGAACCGTAAACGTCCTCAGCATATTCAGGGAAACGGAAATTGCCTTTAAACTGCATTTTTAGCAAAACCTTGGTTCCTAACGGCAACACAGACAGATCTGAAATGACAAATATCTTTAGCAGCACGGAGATATTTAAGAGCTGTTTCTTCCCTGGTTTATCTGTCAGTTTGTTTGGGCTCCCGAGTTTGTTTCTGCTGCTGCAGTAGATAACATCGTTAGCGCTCGAAGCGGGGTAAAGAATGCGGCTCCTTGATGCGGTGCAGTCGCCGTTGATGCTCCTGCCTGGAGAAGAAGCAAAATGCTTCGGGCCCGAGCTCAGGTTCTGACAGGTAAAAACATTTCCATTTGCTTGAAAGCGCCGTGTGCCCTTCTGTCTTCCCCCAGCGCATCTCAGTCCTTGGGGCAGCGAGTTGCCAGCGTCTGCCTTGTTCGGCGGACAGATTTTTGGGTGAAAATGAAAGCCTTTAAGCTTCTATTTTGTGTTGTTTTTTTTTTTCCACTCTCAGTCAGCACATCCTTAGAAATAAGTCCAGGGTGTTGAGACCGCCGGCGCGCGGGGCATTGCATCATGTGCCGGTCCAGCCAGGAAAGCGTGAGCCCATCATCTCCTTCCAGCCGCAGCCCCAGGGTGGTTATTCACAGCTACCACAAATGTTTCGGTCTTTGACTTGCCGTCATTTGTTTTCCTTCCCCACTTGGAGGAAGCGTTTCCTTCCAGTATGAGAAGCATTAAATTGACTCAACTACTTTGTTTGCTGAAGTAGCACTTTGAAGTCAGTCTTTGAAGTTTCTTACGTGATCTGGGATTCGATTAGACCGCTTTTACCCAGCAGCCTCATAGCAGGGATTTTATTTGGGAGAATCTCACTAGGTATTTGAGCTCCAACAAGTATGAGCAGCCCTTCCTTCAATTTTAAGGCTATTACCTGCTCAGATAGTGCAGTAATCGAGGGAGTGGAATCATACTGATACCTAATAAAAAAAAAAGTTCAACCGAGGAAGGCTGGTGATACTTCAAG
>VYZM01004187.1:0-23268 GCA_013398915.1 Dromas ardeola
GCCACCCCGGCCGTCAGGAGGCAAGGAGATGTTCTCTGTCCACAGCTGTACTCCCACTCTGAGCAGCAACCGCTTCATAAGCGCTGGGAAAGGCAGCGTTTTTGCAGGAGTTCATGAAGCAGCTGTGTCCGTCCTCTCACAAGGAAGAGGAACGCGCCCTGTCCTCAGCCGCAGCTGGCTGTGCAGAAGAGGCATGCGATCTCTTTTTTTTTTAAAAAAAAAAAAAAGGGATAGGAGCATTTCCTAAAGGGCATCCTTAAAATTTCCTTTTCTCTCTTACATTTTAAGGGTTTAATCTGGATGCTTTCAAAAGACTTTTTCTGTGATCAAAATACTCTGTCGTTTGAGCAGGAAATATGCTATATTTTTTAATAAATACAAACGGATTGAGTCCTCAAGCAATTGAAGCTCAGAGTCTTAGTTCATGTAGTCTTAGTTGTTTGAAAAGAAAGCAAATCATATCTTGCTATTGTTTTGGCATTTTAATTGTTTCTTTGATGTGTCTTCCTTTTAAAGCTAGCTTGCCCCTACGTTTCTTGTAGGCTAATACTAAATTTATTATTTATTCTTTATTTATTTGCTTACCCTCTGTAGCAGAATGGTGTCTTGGTAGCAGTTAAGATCTTAAAGAATTTATGCCTATTCAGTAGGAAAAGAAGCGTATCATGAAGGTTGCAGTAGTTATGTTACAGCTACATGTGTTTAGGGTAATGTTAGATCTTGAGCGTGAAATTAGTTATGAGTATAAAACAATGTTCAAATGAGGAAGGAAAAGCATGATGTGTCCTTTCAAGAAGAACTAGGTTAATACCTTTTTACCACTATGGTTCTTCAAAAATTCAAAAAACATATCCTTAGCAAGTGGTAAGAAATAGAGAAGTCAGCACATTTACTTAACGCTCCAATGCCCTCAGACTGCAAATAGTTGTGTACATGAATTGTCCAGTATATATGATAGAAAAGTATGTACTTAACTGTTTGTAGTATTCAGATCTGCATTATTTCTGAGGGTGAGCAGTCAACTACTTTATTACCTCAGTTGTAAGAGCAACTGTTATTGACAGATGCTTTTGCCATTAAAAGATATGATTTATCCAAAGGCTCAGCAGCATATAAATATGCACAGAAAAAATACTGCCCCTAGCAGTATCTATCAGTACTCCTATACTGGCATCTAACAAACAACATATTAGGATATGATTTCCTACAACTCTTCACCTCTCTGAACATGGATGACAATTGGAAATTATATGGAAAGCATATAATTACAGTTTACATGATTTTACCTCTTCTCTATTAGAAGAATGTTTTCATTACCTTTTGCTGTTCAGAACCTCTTACTGTAGTTTTGATTTACCTTTGTGGAAGCAAAACACACCAGCTTCCCTCACGCCCCCACACCCCCAAATATAAGAGCAATTTCTCATAAAAGTAGCATTGACAGATACGTTACAGAATTGCTAAGGAAGAATGCTGGCATTAGTTTTGAGCTCTTTGTGGAAACTGACATAGAGGGAACAGGATCTATTGTTCCCTAATTTTGGCCAAAATGTTCTGGCTAGTTCAAGAGCTTTCAGCAAACCACTACCCACGAGTTCCCCGAGCCTTGTGGTACTGGGAGTAACAGAGCACCAAGCTCTGCAGCGCTCTTTTGTCATCTTTCCTGTACTGTGGAAGAGCTGAGATCTTCCTGGGTAGTAAGCAAAGGGACAGCAAGGGAAATATAGGTAAACTTTCCTCAGCGAGAGAAAAAACCTATGACCTTAAGTTTTACTGGATAGCTTCTAAACGGAATTCTGTGAAAACAAGTTACCTGTCTATCTATCTGCCTACCTACCTGTCTGTCTGTCTGTCTGTCTGTCTATCTATCTATCTATCTATCTATCTATCTATCTATCTATCTTTCTAACTCCTTATACTTTCTGAAAGGCATTTTTCTTGCTTAGAACTATGGATTTTGTGTTATGATTCACACCATCAGTGACATTCATATGATACATCCCTTACGCTAACTTACCTTTACCTAGGGAAGTGGAGAAAACTCTACGTACTTTATAACATTGAGGTAACGAGGTTATAAACATCAACCTTTTCGTTACCGGCTGCATGCAGTCGTAGTGTCAGGTGCATCCCAGGGGGAAGGACACAACTGCAATCGGGATGTAAGACCTTGCTGTCCTGCACACATCGCCCCATTGCTATGCAGCACTGCAGCTTTTCTCCCATGGTAGGAGTCAGATCACCAAATGAGCATGTCCTCCTCGTGACAGGCACCAAGGCTCGGAGCTGCCAGTACGCAAAATACAGCTTCTCGGCATCTGCGTTGTGGGGGACATTGAAGAAATCTCGTGCATGAGAAGGACGTGTGTCAGCAGCTTATGTGGTCATGTTATAGGTGTTGCTGAGATCTTTGTTCAATATATTTTTTCAGGGTCACATTAGCAAATAGATTCATATGTTCCAGAGAAAAAATATTAGTGGCTCCTCTCCCCAGTACCAAGGCAGAGACAAAAACTCATAAAGGGTAATTATCCCACCCCTACAGCAAAAGGTTGGAAGATATGGCTAGGCCATTTCTTCCTTCCAGGATCTTGCTAATCTGTTCCTGACACTTTTAAAGTGTCATTGAGAAAGTAAATATAAGGTAAAATAAAAGCGTCCTCTTTCACTTCTTCCTATATTTTGCTCTGTACATTACCTTTTAAGCAGGATCCTTCCTTTCTCCTTGTGGTCAACACAGCACAGTAGAAATGGAAGTGGGATGCAGTGGGAAGTCAGCAGGCAGAGACGGCAAAAAGATACCTAATGCACACTAATGCCCTCTCTTTTTCCTTCTATTTCAGCTTAAAAGGAAGGCTAGCATAATAAAAAATTAAATAATTATGACCAAAGATTAAAATATTTTACAGAAATTTGAGTTGTGTATGAACTTTGCATACAGATAGGCATAAGCAGCTGCCAGACATTTTCAGAAATCACAGAATAGTGTGACCACCCTCACCATGAAAATGTTTCTTCCTATCTTTAACTAGAATTTTCTGTATTTCAATTTGTGCCCATTGACTCTAGTCTAGTCACCGAATACCATTGCGAAAAGCCTGTCTCTGTTTTCTTTAATCCCTCCCATCAGATACTGATAAACATTGATAAGATCCTGAGCATGAGGGATGGACAAAGTGACCTCCAGATGTCCCTCCCAACCTCAAACATACTGTGATTGTGTGATTCTGTGATCCAGATGAAGGGACTCAGGAAGAAATTCCAGCTCTCTCAGCCTTTCCTCTTATGGGAGATGTTCTTGAGGGTGCCCAAAAGTTGGGATGAGGTTCTGAGGCTTGTGTAAATGTGCAAAGCTCATGCCGGGGTTTCTGGGTACAGGCTCAAAAGTGAGAGTCTGAGATGAGTCTTACAGCCCTCTGATAGTTTTTGTGGCCCTCCTCTGGACCTGCTCCAACAGATCCATGTCTTTCTTGTACTGAAGACCCCAGAGCTAGATGCAATGCTCCAGGTGGGGTCTCACAAGAGTAGAGTAGAAGCGCAGAATCACCTCCCTTGACCTGCTAGCCATGCTTCTTCTACGGCCCAGGATACCGTTGGCTTTCTGGGCTGTGAGCGCACATTGTTGGCTCGTATCCAATTCTTTAGCCACCAGTACCCTCCGAGTCCCTCTCTGCAGGGCTCCTCTCAACCCCTTCACCACCCAGTATATATTGATATTGGGGATTGCCCCGACACAGGTGCAGGACCTTGCACTTGGCCTTGTAGAACTTCATGATGTTTGCAGGGCCCCACTACTCAGGCCTGTCAGGGTCCCTCTGGAAGGCATCCCTTCTCACCAGTGAACCAAATGCACCACTCAGCTTGGTGCCATCTGCAAACATGCTGAGGGCACAATCAATCCCACTGTCCATGTCATCAATGAAGATATTATGTATGGATCCTTGAAGGACATGGCACGTTACTAGTTTCTACTTGGACATTGAGCCATTGTTCACGGGCCTGTGGAAATGTCCAAGCTCATGCCAGGGTTCCTGGGGGAAGGCTCAAAGGTGGGAGACTGGGATGGGTCCTGCTGGATGCTGGGGATGTAGCAGGTTTCAGCCTGTGGCAGAAGCATGCTTTGCTTTAATGACAGTCTGCGTCTTGATGGCTGCTGAAATCCTGGGATGCTCAGGGTTTGAAGCTTTGCTTTCCTGACCGAGACCAGGCCAAGGTGTGCAAATCAGTAGACGGGCCGCATTCCCCTGCAATGGCTTTTGGGAAGCAGGCAGGCTGTCCCCAGAAGAGAAGAGCAACCCCCTCGTGGGGGAGCCTGGAGGAGTCAGGCTGCTGTTGTAGAGAATTGTCAGAGAAAGGCTCGGGGAGTTTTGATGGAAAGATGACGGGCCATTTAGGTGTGGAGGTACCGGCAGGAGGCCCCAGTGGGGACAGGGCTGTCGGCATGGCCCCTGTCCATGGCACCGGACTTGGAGGTCTTCAGGACAGGCAGCCTGGCTGGTGGCCAAGGGGCTTGGGCTGTCCTGCCCCAGTGCTTTGAAGGGGGAGGCGTGTAGAGCTGAGTGAAAGGGGCTGTGTTGCAGCATTTACATTAAAGAAGTTCATGGCACACTCCAAGACATTCTCCCCTTTTGCTTTCCTACACTGTTGAGACCCTGCTGGGATGTATGGCCTGCAGTGGCTTGTGCTTTCATTTTGAAAGACACACACTTTGAAAAGCTTCTGGATCTTTATTCAATGTCCATGAAGGCCATCAGCCACGCTCTTAGTGCCATCATGTCAAAGCGGAGGACAGGTCCATCCACCGACCTGGCTGGGCACTCCCCTGCAGCCTGCCAGGCAGAGGCATTGCAGATCCTTGGAGCTGCATCCCTCCGCGTCCCTCCGTCCCTCCCCACGGGCCCCCTTCTCCCAGCTGTGGGGTCATTGCTGTTGGGCCTTGGGCACAGGTGGTAGTGCCACTGTGGGGATCTGCTGTGCACCCTCTGCCTGGCTGCGGTCCTCTGCCAGAGGGTGAACAAGCCAACCACGTATTTCTGGTAGTCGCCATCTGCCCCCACCATGTGCAGGACGAAAGGGTGCCTGCAGAGCGGGCACACAGCTCCTGTGGCAGCCCACCCTTAGATGCAGCCAAAGCAGAAGGTGTGGAAGCAGATGTCGATGTAGGCTGCGTTGTCAATCTTGCCCAGGCAGATGGAGTACAAGTCGTCTGCCACTGCCTTCCACCACCCTGACCGCTGCAACTGGCTGGTGGCTGCTGTCGCAGTAGATCGTTCTTCTCCAGAGGTTCCTCGGCATCCAATGGTACATCCTGCCAAAAGAGATGTTCAAAGTGCCTGAGCGTTCCTGGCGCTAGGAACGGAATTGGTGGGAGCGGGGAGGTAAAGACCTCCCAAAGGGTCTGAAAAGCTGCAGCAGGAGCATCACCATGGGACAACCGGCGCCAAGGGCTGCCCTCCCCACCTCCCTATCCCCCTCGGCTCCCCCCAGGGACACTGCCCACAGTCCAAGACCCTCCATCCCCTCCGCTCCCGCCAGACAGCTGGCGTGACTCAAGCTAGCACAAGAGTACCTGCAGGAGGTGGTCAGGGAAAGTGGTGGAACCAGCTGGGAGCCTTCAGTGGTGACAAGAGCCCTTGCAACCTTCTCAAGCCCAGAGCCCTGGGACAGACGCTGTGTGGGACCCACAGCACCCCTGCCAGCCAAGGCTGTGCACAAAGGCAGCACTCCAAGTGGAGGTCCATGTTCCTGGTGGAGCTTGCACACTGTGCGTATGCACTCACAGAAGCCCTGGACCAAAAGTGCCTGGATAGAGACTTAGGCTGATGAAGAGCAGAGAGGCTGGGGCCGTCTCAGATGCCCCCAGTGACATCACAGGGTTCCCTGGGGCTTCCTCCCAGCCTGGCAATGGGCAGCCCATAACGCAGGTGGGGAACCCTGGTGACCTCACCAGTGCCAAGGGAGCACCCTGACTGGGCTCCTCCAGGGGCTGTCAGGGAAGAAGGACTCACCCCTTGCCTGCCATGGGAAAGCCCCAGAGCTTGAAAGGGACCTCTGGAGGTCATCTTGTGCAAACCTCCTGCTTGTAGAGAAGTGTCAGAGAAAGGCTCAGGGAGTTTTGATGGAAGGATGACAGGGGTCGTTTAGGTGTGGAGGTACCTGTAGGAGGCCCCAGTGGGGACAGGGCTGTCAGCATGGCCCCTGTCCATGGCACCGGACTTGCAGGTTTTCAGGACAGGCGGCCTGGCTGATGGTCACAGGGCTTGGCAGTCCTGCCCCAGTGCTTTGAAGGGGGAGGCGTGTAGAGCTGAGTGAAAGGGGCTGTGTTGCAGCATTTACATTAAAGAAGTTCACGGTACACTCCAAGCCATTCTCCCCGTTTGCTTTCTGTCAAGCAGGGCCACCTACAGCCGGTTGTCCAGGACCATATCCAGGTGGCTTCTGAAGATCTCCTTCCTTTTGAAGATATTCTTCTGGGATAGAGACACCACCAGCTCTCTGGGCAACTTCTGCCATTGCTCTGTCACCCTCGCAGTAAAAGAGTGTTTCCTGATATTCAGGAGGAACCTCCTGTGTTTCTGTTTGTGCCCATTGCCTCTTGTCACTGGGCAGCAGTGGAAAGAGCCTGGCTCCATCTTCTTTACACTGTCCTTCCAGGTGTTTTTACAGTTTGATGGGATCCTTCCTGAGCCGCCTTCTCTCCAGGCTGAGCAGCTCCAGCTCTCTCCTCTCTTGACCATTTGACAACATTTCTCCTAATGCAGCCCATGAGACTGTTGGCCTTCTTGGCCACCAAGGCAGATTACTGGCTCATTTTCCATTGACTGTCCATCAGGACCCCCAGATCCTTTTCTGCAAAGCTCCTTTCCAGTTAGTCAACCCCCAGCATGGTTGGGTGGGGGTTGGGGGGGAACCCCAGTCAACTGGTGCATGGGCTTGTTTCCCTCCAGGTGCAGGACTTTTCAATTCCATTAGTTGAACTTGGTGATGTTCCTTTCAGCCCATTTCTCCATCCTGCTGAAGTTCCTTTGGATGATAGCATGATGCTCAGGGCATATCAGCCACTCCTCCCAGTTTTGTGTCATCAGCAAACTTGCTAAGGGTACACTCTGCCCCATCATCCAATTAGTTAATGGAGATGTTGAAAAATATTGGATCCAATATTGACCCCAGGGTACACTGCTAATTACCAGCCTCCAACTCCTGCCTTAGCATGGCAGGAACTCTGAGGTGATGGTCTTCTCAGTCCTCATGTTGACTCTACAGACACATCATTTGAAGTTTCTTAGCTTTTTCTCCCTTTCTTATCTTCTGTGACTAGCATTTGCTGATAGCAGAAAGTTCGTTCCAGCCATGCCTAGGTAACCACAGGTAGCCTGCATGGAAAGGAAATTATAAATTAGTGAAGCTGTAATTTTTAAGTATGATGCAACAAAGACACATGAAAAATTCATTCTGATACAAAAGAAAAGAGATGAAACACTAATTCATGTGGCATAACTTGGTACTGTGAGCAGAGAAGGTTGTGAGTAGACAGAAGGAGGCCTGAGAGTCAGCTGGAATAGACAGGATTTTAGTGGGGGCAAGGAAAGTGTTTGTTACTAGGAGTACAAGAAGCTGATCATCTGCTGGAAACTGAGGTGGGTAGCACGGGTTTTGAACTGAATAGAGTCAGGATAGACTTTACCAAAGTTTTGTGTATGAGTGCATTGCTGTTTTTAGGATGTTGTGGAGAGAAAAGGTGATAGAGTTACACTGAGAGGAGTGCAGTGAAGTGCATGCGACTGTGGTAGAAAGCAGATCTACATAGCAAGAGAAAAAACCCTGGGCAAGGGCAGAAGATGGAGCCCATGTATAAATGCCAGAGGAGTGGGTGAACATTCTTGCAGTAAAGGCGGCCTATAAAGTTGGAGTACTGCTGCATTAGATCTATATATGATTAAGAAGAGTCTTAATAATTGTGAAAACTACAGGTAGTCCTTTTCAAATGATTTGTCCTTGGAGAAGGAAAAGGGTTTGAATTTGGCAAAGCGTTAGAGGCATCTATTTTCCTGCTTATGACAGGAAACAAGGACAGGCTGCCAGTTCCATATAAAAAAGAAAATAGCAACCTCCACTGTCCACTGTCACAAGAGAAAGAAAAGAATAAAAGACAGAAACTAGATACATATCTGCTCAGCTGGTTATTCAGTGTGTCAATGGAAAAAGCAGCTCATGGATGAATTACAAAGTTGTAAGCAACCTCGCAGTGGCTGATAGGAAGGAGCAGGGAAGGACATAAAAAGAACCTCTGATATATCCTTTAGTACTCAGCAGGAGGGCCAAAAAATAACTCCAGCACTACAATGTGGGAGGAGAATACCAGTTTTGCAGTTAGTTGTAATTGCTATTCACCTTGAAGTATCACTTAAAATATTTTTCTCCTCTTCCAATCCCATTTTCCCCACCACCCTCAAGTTCTTTCAGCAGGAGATGATTAAGATTATAAGCACAGTTTTTAGTCATGGTGAATTGGACCATATTTATGCTTTCTTCCTCTGTGGCTATTTCTTATGGCCTGAAGTGACAGTATGAAGGACAGTGTCCTACAAGAGAAAAACTGTGCTGATGTAACAAAATTCTTCAAACTAAATTTTAAAATAACTAAACCATTTATCAACAAGCTTGGATATTTTTTTTCATACAAAAATTGATATAACTTTATAAGAAAAGGCTGATTCAATTCATTTTATATTTAAACAAATTCTATAGTTTTCTGAAACTCAAAGTCTTTGACAGCTTTTTATCTTTCTGCTCCCTGCAGAGCAATAAAGTCTTAAGAAAAATACTAGCCTGTTAAACTGAAATTTTGCTACTGACTTAAGTGAGCTAGGTTTTCAATAAGTGGGTTATTATGGAAGCACCGAGGTGCAACAGTTTCTTTTGGGAAGAAAAAATACATGTATTTTCTAATATTTATTAGGCAGGAGAAGGGAAGTAAAAAAACACAAAAATTCTCAGCTTCAAGAGGTCAGTCAGAATATAGTGGGTTAGATAAAAAAAGAAATAAAAGATAAAACTTGATGTTTTCTGTAATCCTTACTAATATCCCATGGAAACTAAGAGGAAAGCAGAAAGATTTGTATTTGCTTCCAGATTTGCTTCCAAATATAAATCATGGCATAATTCAGTTACATTTTCTAATAATATGTCTTAGATGTGGCTCTTAGCTTAGGGGTTAAGAAATTTCAGATGTTTAGACTAAGTATCACTATGCTATGTAACATAGTCAGGGAAAAAAAATCACAGAATGAATAACCCTGTCCAAGGTCATCAGAAACCAGCAGGTCTAATATGGCCCTTGTGTTCTGAGGCCCAAACTAATGGCCTGTCAAGTCAGACACAATACTTCTCTTTAAATGTGCTTCCTAGCTGATGTGTGCATTGCTCGTATTATTTCTTTGTTGTTTTTCTTTAATTTTATTAATACAATAAACCATCTGGATTGTGTTGAAGTTTAGATCCATTTAATCTCACCACAAAGAAACATCTATTATGGGTACCAGGAAATTAGTGTTGAAAAGTATGCAGACCAAAAGTTTTATTTTAGTTCATCCTTTGTGCTCATTGTGAAAAATTGTGGATATAGACTCAGAAAGAGAAGTATGCCATAACCACCAGTTGAGTGGTGCATTATCTGCACAAAATGCAGTACATTAAAGGATGTGCATTCACTGTCTTCATCTTGTTTACTTAATGTTGAATAGTGCAGTAGAACTGCAACAGATTAGGTGCACTTACATGCAATATTTTGAAGGGCCTGTTTTATTATTAGTTTAAGATATCGTCTCTGGGATATCTGATTAAATATAAGAGCCAAATAGGCAAAGGTTAGTGTACGGTTCTGTGGCATTTGCAATAATAAAAAATTTTGGAACCTTTCTCAAGTCTGGCAAGGTAACAAGTGTGTAGGTTGGTTTGTTAGTTTTAGTTGTTAGTTGTGAGGTTTTTTGAACGTTTCTGTAAGTTTATATAAACTCAGGGAAGTTTATTTCTCTAGATTCTCTGTCATGGTGATGTGCAAAAGGTAACCTTGCCATGGATGAAGTTCACAACGTGGAGCTAAGTTAGGCCTCTGCTCTACAGAAATATACATTCACTGCACAGGCGGTATGGGGAAATTAGTGTTTCTGAAATAGTTTTCTTTCAGAGGCTCCATGGCAGTGCTTCAGATGGCCATTGGATATATCTAAACTTGGGGATTGGAGAGAACTTCCTAGATCTCACGAGGAAGCAGACATGTTCCCTGGCCACAGCCCAGATACCTGTTGGGAAGCAACATTTCCCTCTTTCCCCCAGCTGCTCTGGTTTTCATCAGGAAACCTGGGTGTGCAGACAGGGAGGGTGCAGTTCCCAACAGGATCTCTACTGGGACAGGAGTGGGCACAGAAGAGTGCATCTGGTCCCCTGAAGGAATGCAGCTGTAATTAGTGGTCAATAAGGGAGATTGTGTAGATAATGTGAAGAAACAGCATCTCTGTGGGGAGATGTCAACTTCCAACCCAATGTTTGTTAGCAAGAAAAGTGAAAACAAGATCCTTCTTTTAATAAAATCCTCCCTAGTGCTGTTGAGCTTTTCTCTCCACTGATACATAGCAAGGGCTCATCAGGGAATAGTGAAACCTAGCAGGTATTTGTTTCTAGCTGGTATTTTCTTCATGCTGCCCTAAGATTCTACTACAAGTAATCTACTCTGCTTAGGAATACTAGGATTCAAATATGGTCAGTGCTCAACTAATGCCCTAAAATCCCCATTTTACCGTTTGCCCAGGTGCTTTCTCTTAACAGTAATTTTTAACGATATGAAGTTCCGGTTGTGATTTTTTTCTCATGACTCCATGTTAATCACTATGACACTTGAAATGCAAACCAGATTTAAAGTCAATTTTGTACCCTGAGGGCAGGAATCAACTTTCTGTCCTTTCCTTTCTAATAAATTAACCTGTCTTCACTGATATATCACATGGAGGACCCCTTGTACTTAAGACTCATGTGACTACAGATAATAGCTGTCTTCTCCCTTGTTCTGCTCACATGCTGGCTGTCATGTGCCTTATCAACACGAAGGGCTCCTGAAGCAGGTGCCAGTCTTAGACACTTCTTGGATGCTCCTTGTGTCAGCTTACATCCGTGCACTGCCTTGCCGACTCAAGAGCTCCATGGAGGTGGCTCAGATTTGCTCTCAAATTTGTAATTTCAACATAATAAAAAGAATTTTTAAGAGATAAGGCTTTCTCTGAGCCTGTCACTGGATAGCAGGAAACAAAGTATTATTAACTGGATCTGTCTTTTCAGCCATTTTTTAATTGTTCATTATTAACAGATTTTCTTTACAGATGACTCGGAAAGATTTATACAGGGCTAAGTTGTCTGGCCGTTAAAATCTGTCTGTCCCATTTTCAGAGTTATTAAGATCAAGATGAAATTTCTGTATCTGAAATCTTGGCTGTAGATATAGTCCAGCTTGTGATGGTATCAGTGGTTGAAACAGAAACTGTATCAATCAAATCTAAATGAATGAAATCATCAACTTGTAACAGCAGAAGTCCTGGTGCAATTCTTTGTTGAAAGAGCCACTGAACAGTACAGATTAAGAGCATAACAGATACCACACTAGAAGAGACCAGCAGTCCACCCACCCCTTATTCTGTCTCAAAAAAGAAAGAAGGAGAAGAGACAGCATGCAAGCCTGAACACTTACAGTCATCCTTTTACCTTGTAATTCCCCAGCATCTGCAACAGTTTCATTATGGAAGTATCAAATCTCCCTGTAAGATAGAGAAGCTGAAACCAAGAAAATAATTTGAATTTTCTTTTTTATGTCCAGCAGTCATGTTCCAATCTTTCATAAAATCAACCACTAATACATTAGTAAATATTTGTACATTGATTTTGTAGAAGTTTGTTTGTATTGACACAGACCACTCAGTGGTATTTAACGGAGTTCTATACCAAATTAACTAATGTGTATGGGTTTTAAGATCTGAGTTTTCCTCCTTCAAAGTACTGTTTGTTAAAGTCTAATTTTTAATTCATTTTTCCTTATAACTAGTTTTAGGCTGTAATTGGGCTAGAATAGTTTATTCAATGTTAAGTAAAATTTAATATTTCCCTCCCCCAGAATGTATTAGTTTATCAACATATTTAAAGCCTGATTTATGGTTGCATGGGTGAAACTGGATGGGCAGTCTGCACAGCAGGGCAGCCAGTTCCTCCCGATGCAGGTAAAGGACCCAGCGCGTCATTCCTCTGCTGTCAGAACACAGCAGTGAAACCCCCAGGCTCCATCGGCATTTCTGCCCTGTCCCGTGCTGCCAGTGTAATGGTGGTAAACTGTAAATTGTACTAGTTATTCTGAAGAGTCAAGTAACAACATGCCTCCATCCTGCCGGTGGGCCATGTGGGCCATATGATGCCACAGGGTGGGATCTGTCTTTTATGGTTCAGATTTTTGAAGGGTATTCAGAGAAATTCTACAAATGAGGATGAACAGGCAAACTTTGTAATTTCCTTTTTGCACAGAATTGCTACCTAATTGAATGACTAGGATGGATGGATCTGCTTGGAAGACGATCTGCAGTGAGGGAAAACCTCCCTCTCAGAAGCCTTGCGTATTGCATTGCTTGGAATGTACGCATTTCCTAGTGGAAACTTAGTCTCTACCTGCCCAGAAGAAAAGGCTTGTACTGTAAAGGCTCTAAGAAGAACAGAAGTAGGTTTTAAGTGGAAGAGAAAGAGAAATGAAATGAAAGAGAGGATGATTTTATAGTCGTAGTAGCTGAATTCCATTCAGGAGAACCTAACTCCTCCTCGCTATGATACCTGTGTAATTCTAGCTGAGGGACGACTTTAAAATTGGCAGGAGTGCTCTCCATCTTCTGGGAGACTCAAGATTTTGTGGATACTAGCTGTTCGGATTGTTAATAGGAGTTCTGTTTCAGCAGACTGAAGGATACATGAAGTGAGCATAATGCACACACACAAAGCAGCTGAATTAAAATTACAGAAGCAATCTCATTCTTGTCATTTTCAAACCCTGAATACTTGGTTTTATATTTGAATTCTGTTGGCATAGTCTGGCATAGTTTTTCCTATGTCTAAGATTTGTGTATAAGGGTTGAGGTTTTCCTTCTTACGAATCACTGAAATAGAGAAATCAGACTGGGATATTACCATTCCGCTCCATCTCTGTTCCCATTTTCTTCTGTGCTTTATGATTCCCTCTGTCTTTTCAGTGTACTTTTACACTCTTGATCCTTTTCATTTAATGACCTTAACAAGCTCTGTAATAGCCCTGTGTCAGTGCCCCAACAGCTGCAAGGACACTGCCACCCTCACGTTGCTTTCAAACATGCAAAAAAAAAAAAAAAAGCATTTCCATACTCCTCCTGATGGGGCCAAATACCTTATCCTGCCCTTTCAGCTACTCTGCGTTGTCTTCTGTTGGTCAGACTCATAGCTCATGGGCTCTGTAGGGCAGCCAATGCAGCCTTCAGTGCAGTCCCAGTCAACTTCCCCCTCCTTTGGTTGTGGCCTCCTGGCAGGACAGGACAGGACAGGGCATTGCTGCTCAGAGACTGCACAGTGTCCCACAGTTAGAACAGAATAGACTAGACTATTTCAGTTGGAAAGGACCTACAACGACCATACAGTCCAAGTGCCTGACCACTTCAAGGCTGACCAAAAGTTAAAGCATGTTGTTAAGGGCATTGTCCAAATGCCTCTTAAACACTGACAGGCCTGGGGCATCGACCACCTCTCTAGGAAGCCTGAACCCCCTCTCAGTAGAGAAATGCTTCCTAGTATCCAATCTACACCTCCTCTGGTGCAGCTTTGAACCATTCCCATGCGTCCCGTCACTGGATCCCAAGGAGAAGAGGTCAGCATCCCCCTCTCCCCTTCCGCTCCTCAGGACGCTGTAGAGAGCAACGAGGTCACCCCTCAGCCTCCTTTTCTGCAAACTAGACAAGCCTAAAGTCCTTAACCACTCCTTACAGGACATGCTTTCCGACACTTTTACCAGCTTTGTTGCCCTCCTCTGGACAGATTCAATGACCTTCACATCCTTCTTAAGTGGTGGGGCCCAGAACTGCACACAGCACTGCAGGTGAGGCCACACGAACGCTGAATACAGTGGGATAATCACACTTTTGACCGGCTGGGTGATGCTGTGTTTGATGTGCCACAGGACGTGGTTTGCTCTCTTGGCTGCCAGGGCCCACTGCTGGCTCCTACTGAGCTGCTGCTGACCAGCACCCCCAGATCCCTCTCTGCAGGGCTGCTCTCCAGCTGCTCCTCTCCCAATTTATACTTGTGACCAGTCCTCCATCCTCGATGCAGGATGTGGCATTTGGACTTGTTAGATTTCATCCCATTAATCATTGCCCAATGCTCCCATCAATCTAGATCCCTCTGCAAGGCCTCTTCTCCCTAAAGAGTCAACAGCACCTCCCAGTTTGGTATCACCAGCAAACGTGCCAACGGTGCATTCAACTCCTGCATCCAGATCGTTGAACAGAACTGGCTGTACAATTGATCCCTGAGGAACACCACTCAGACCAGACGTAGCCCTGAGGAACACCACATCTGGTGACCAGATGTAGCCTCAAAGGCAGAGGCATGCCTCCTCCTGGGCCTGCATACAGTTTGACTTTTAGGCCCTTGTTTGTCCATTATCATCTCAGTCGCAGGTGCTCAAAATCAGTGCAAACCACCAGGACAGTGCAGGTTGAACCACTTTTACCAAGTGTTTACCTTTTTGTCTTAGATCTTGTTGGTATTGATATTAATCTTAGCCGTATCCGTGTAGACACTCCGTTACACATCAACTGACCAGTACCTGCAGTCTGAAAGTTAAGCCAGGCTGCAGTACCCCGAGAAATGCCATAGGGACGAAACCCTCCCCTGCCCATCCTGCTTTCTACTGCGCTTAGCCTGTTAAATTTTGTCAGCGGATTCACTGACTTCATAGGAACTATATCAAAGCTAGGAAGCCGCCTTGTGTAAATCTATGTTATTGCCTTATGGGGAGCACCATAAAGTGCACAACTCACACTTTGAGAAACTGAAAGAAAAAAAACCGGAGCTGGAGGGCCAAATCTGATTTTCAGATCCAGCATGTTAACACAGTGTCTATCCTTGTGCTGGTCACAGCAGGAAATTTAGCTGAAACTTTTGACACATTCCCCGCAGGGATACCGTGCGGTGACCTCACGGTGACACCGCCGCCTTTCTCGCCACTCTCCGGCCCAACATGGGTTGTTCCTGAGGGCGCCGGCCGCCCCCTCACAGAGACTCTCTGAGGGCGCCTTGTGCCCGTCCCTCAGCTCCTCCCCAGGCCGCGCCACCGCCCGCTCTGAGGGGCTCAGCTGTGCCCTAGGGCGGCGCCCTTGGCACCGGCTGGAACCGGCTGGAGCCGGTCGTGCCCGGCGCGGGGCAGCCCCGGCCGCGCCTCACGCCCCGGCCCGGCCCCGCCGCCCTCGGGCTTAGAAACGGCCGCGGTGGAGCAAGGCAGAAAAGGTGGGGTTCTAAGAGATCCGGCAGCGGTGTGGGAGCAAGGCTGAGCCCCGAGTCGCTGCTGTCAGCAGGCGGCTCCTGCCACAGTGCCATGGGCAAACGTGTGGCCTGCCTCAGCGTGGCTGCCGGCGAGTCCCGGTGAGCGAGTCCTGGTGAGCCCGCGGGCAGAGGGCTCGCAGCGGCAGCCACCCCGGCCGTCAGGAGGCAGCAAGGTCCTCACACATTTAAAGACTGGTGTGTGGCTTTTTAGGAAGTCATTGCCAATGAAAACTGTAGATGTAAAGATTTTACTTTACCTGAGCATCACGCTCACCTGTTTTAATAGTTATATATTCTAGAAATAGATTTACTATTACCCAGACAGTGCTGCCAAAAGTGCTACCAGCAGTGTAAGAAACAACAATTAATGATGCTAATTTTTACATCTTTCTCACAGCGCATCCTTTTACTTATACTATTTTGATTACAATCTTCCAAACTTTAATGAATGTACCGTAAATTTTAGTTGCAAGTGTGCCCTCTTCTGAAACAGATTCTCCTGGACATCATATGAATTGCGGTCATGGACAGAAGACTTTTTCTGAGCAATGTACCATATAATTTGCGACACTTTTCAAGATACCATACTAAAGATGTTAGCTTGCTGCCAGGTTTCTCGGCTTGAGGTTCCTAATGTTCAACATGTAAACAATATTCCTTGCATATCAATCGAGCCAATGGCAAATTTAAAGAAGACAAAACTTCATATAAATCTGCCCCACTAGCAGGCAGATACAGGAATTCTGAATTGGGTTGGAGATTTTTCGGGTTTGTAGCCTAATGCAAACTTTGCAGAGGCTTCAGACTGCTCACCAAGCTGTTGGGAAGGAAGCTGGAGGAGAAGGAGCAAAAGCTATGTCCTCTGAAGTACGAGAGGCAGTACTGGAGAGAACAATGCACATTTGTAACGCATTAATGCCATATTTTCAAGCTTTGCTGAAGAAACGTACCATCATCCTGGTTAAACTTTCAGGAAGTACCATTTTCTGTTTACCTCCTGTAAATTGCCTGTTTTCTAACATTTTGCTCTTCCGGTGATGATATCCTGTAATGTGATGGCCATACTGTGCAATTCCTACTCAGACAAAGCACTTTTTAATACGTTGGCCAGTAAGTTAGCCAAAATATTCTTTTCTAGATAAACATCGTACAGTCACCTTAATATTAGAGTGCAAGATATAGTCAGCCATAGCTAACGCCTGATTCCTCATGTTTGCCGAGTAGCCAGTGCAATTAATATGTATTACAAATAGCTTTCAACAGAATTAGAATTCACATAATAAAAGGAAGACACCTGTACAGAGTTGTATAAAGAGGAAGTAATTAAAACCATAGCACTCTACCTACCTAAAGGTGTAGAGTTAAGGTTTCTATGGCAACCTTAACTCTGCATTTCCTGCCTTTTGTGATTTCAAAAGCTCAGCTTCAGTGTCGCTTTAATATAGTATTTCACACTGAATACTTTTACCAATAGGATTATTTTGAAACCTGACATTTCTAGGTCTCCTAATACTAACCTAGTTTGCATAGCAACATTAGAAATTATTCATAAGAAACTGCACCAATACAGAGCTCACAACAAAGATTGAACTTGCCTCAAGCTGGTGTAATGTATTATGGATATGTGGTAGCCTCTTCATAGATAAGATGCTGGCAGCTTCCCTTTGGAGCCCTGTTTCATTTCCTGTATGACACTGGCTGAAAAACTATCTATCTGGCCTGAAAAATGCCAGGTTAAAACTGAAGGCAAGAAGGAACACATCTGCAAATTGAAAATGGGAAAAAATTAGTTAATTTGAATTAGAACTTATTAAAGAACATATACCACGTGCATCTGGAAAAATCCTGGTTGTGAATAAAAGCAATGCTGTGGATTACTGCTGCATTAGACAGAATGGTTCCAATTTTGAACCTGTAACTTTTGATTAGACTTCTGTTCAGCAAGTGTGTCACACAGATACGTGTCCATCTCTTGGCTGCCTGCATTTTAAAATGAAAGTCACTTTTATAGCTTACTAGTAACATAAATGCTAGCAACTTCAGGGAGAGGGACCTGGGTTTTCAGAGCCAAAGTACACAGGTCCAACTCTTTATAGGCTGCTTTACTTAAATGCTACGTAAAACCTATGTTTTTAGTTATTCCTATTGAAAGGCTTTGTAGAAGAGCCCCGAAGAAAACACATTTACACATATTGTAAAGTTTAAGGTAATCTTTAAAGTTGCTAAAAAAATGTTCTGATTTCTTGAGTAAAAACTCTTAAACGCATTTCATTTCAAAGCTTTTATGGTACATGAAAATGTTCCTTGTTCTGCCAAGTGTATTTGAAATTTGGCTAACTTTACAGCAGCTTTTGTGTAAGGAGACTTGTAATACCCAGAATAGTAACATCTTTAATAATCTGCTCGGGGGGGATATGAGATAGGCACACATCTTTGCCAGAAAAACCACTACATAAAGTTTTTTTTTCATAAAATACTGTCATCATTTACATCCAACTGACAAAATTTAGTTCTTAAACATGGGAAAACATGGGAATCAAATAAACTGGGCGTTCAGATGCATTTTTCACAAACAAGTAAGCAATCAAAATCAGACATAAAAATCTGAAGAAGCCAGTGAAGAAATGTAACACAACAGAATTTAAGTTGACCACCAACAGCTAGCTCTCGCTCCCTACTCAACCTTTGGCAGAGCACATAGGAAACGTTAAGAAAAAAGACAGCAGGCAGCAAGTTATGTTTTATTTATTCATAGGAGGACTTCCCTTGTTCAAATCTCAATATGCTCATTGAGACCTCATAATTTCTAAGTGCATGCTTAATCTAGTAAATTATAAAATAGAGGTAACACTTACTGTCTCTATAAAATGCCTAGTTCCAGAGATAAAAAAGTTTGCATCTGTCTGTACCCCAGTCTGGGGATGTTAACATATGCACAGAGTTAAGTTAATGAGTAGGTGTTGCCTCCAGATCCATTAACCCTAAATTAATTTTTTGTCAGCCACTGATAAAAAACAGGCCACAGTGAAATATCTACTAGACCTTTGTAACAGTAATCAAATTCCTTCTTAAATACCTAACCCTCAGGAACTGACATTATCAGGCAAACCCTTCAAAAACTTTACTGACTAGTTTAGGATTTGGGAACATGATTATCATCTCAAGAGTACAATGGATTAAAACAAAACTAGGTGAAAAAAAACAGTTTCGAAGAGTTCTGCAAAATTAATTGGCATCATCCACTGTTTTCAATCAAAATTCATGACTTTATTTATTTTAAAACTTATCTTTAGTCACACGCAAGAGAAAATATTAAAATTTAGGGAAACCCACAACTTAGACCTTCCTTGAAAAATGTATTTAAAGGAGTTTAATTACAAAATTTACAAATCCAAAGCACTGTAGTAATGAAATTACTAGCAAATATTAATCTAACTAGTGCACAGCATTAACCATTTATCACAACAGCCTTAATTCTCATCAAAAACAAATAGCGTATTTTCAACAGTAATCTAAAATGGCCTAGCACAAACAACTCATCTGAAAAAGATACAGGGATCATTCATACGTACACATGTTTTTAGATCATCCAAAATAAAGAAAACTGTAAATAAATATTTTGATATAAATCAGCACGGTAGATTTATAAAATCTGTATTTTGTAATGTTAAGTTGGAATTCATAGATACAATATACATGTTTGCATAGTTAATTAACATTTTCATATCCATGCCTATGATACACTAATTACATTTCATAAATACTGTACTGTATATTACGTGATATGCATATACATATATAAAAATTAGCATATTGTACTTAAATATATAATCTGATTTCTCACTGAAAAAGCCCTAAAGAAGCCATATAAAGGCGTATATGAACATTGCTGAACCTGACTGACCACTGAACATCAGAACTAGGATGCTGCACAGTGGGGGAAAAAAAATACTGCATTTGTTAAATTAAGAACATTATGGATTTTTCCTTCCGTATTTACATGCTAAACTTTTGAATATTGCCTTTAATGTGGTGGATATTTACACAGACACCTGCCAACCTTCAGCAATTGATTTGTACCTTTTTAATATTGTTTCTTAACATACATCTAATTTAAGTTCTTTGTATTATTATTAAAATCTTGTATTGTTTTCCTGAGGAAAGATGCTTTTTCCCTGGTACATAAAATTTTAGACCCAAGTCTCTGTTTTGGCTTCAGTCCCAGAATATCCTGATCTCTCAACTGCAAAGCATATCACATGGGTATCATGATTAAAAAGCTGCAGCCTTCACTGTGGATTCTGCACCATATTAATCCTTGTTATAGCTCCAATTATTTCATTGGAATTACGTTTCTTATTTTAATATACTTGCCATGTTTGGGCTCAGTATAAAATACTTAAAATGAAGCACTGTAGTGATACAAGTTTCATTATTTCAGATGTGGTCCGGGAGACTAATAACATCATAAGTGATCATATATTACAGCTGGTTTTGAAACTGAAACATGTTTCCAGTAAGTTAAGTAATTTCCCAGTGGAGAAAGCACAAGTACATGTTTTTAATCACTCTTAATCAGGTAACACTTTTTAAAGCAACAGTATTAAATGCTCTTTCATAAGGCTGTTTGCTATGGTAAAGCACATTCTGAACATACACCCGTCTCGGTTCCCATATGGTGCCAAGAGATAGAGAAAAGCGCCTATAGACTTTTTAAAATTAGACAAAGGTTTCCATAGAGGAATAGGGGTTTTTCCTTCATTTTTTCTCCTTTAACTATTGAACATTGTGCTGCTTTGACCAAACTTTCCAGCACTACTTACCTTCAGACAGCAACTATACCTGGAGCACCTTTAATGTTGCAGAATTGCCTCCATTCTGTGAGTGAGATCGCAGCTGGTTTATCAGAGACCTCTCTGCTAATGACTTCTGGAAACAACTCTCTTTTCTATATATCAGAACTAAATATTGTTTATAGTTTTTAGAGGCTGAATTCGACCTCTGCTTCTATTATAGGTCATAAATTTCTTTCATTGGTCATTCAGTTTCTTTGTTGTTGTTCAAGTAAATTATGTTTACCAACTGTTCTGTTACACTAAATATACCATTTTTTATTCTAAAGCAATATTTCTCTTTTGAGGCAGTAACACAAGACTGGTCCTAATCCTATTCTATTTTGGGGGATCTGGTGGCATGTCTAGTGCTAGTTCTCAAATTCCTTGTTGCAGTTTTTCAGCTGAGTATCTCTTGACCAGTGGTCTGATTCTTTGCTTGAATGACTAAAACCAGAAGTAAGGCTTTGTAGGTCTTTTCTGACAGAAGATAATCTAACCCAGTTAACTTCCTGAGATCACAGTCAGGGTCAGGAAGTAAGAAGGATCATATTAAAAAAAAAATAGAAAATCCCTCAGCATGTCAAAGCACAGAGATTTGTCTCAGAAGGCTGATGGCTATTTGTAAAACGTCAAGTTATTTCAGGTGCCTCACTGAAATGTGTAGCTATTTTGACAAGTGCAGGTAAAATCCTTAAGGGTGAACAGTCTGTGCCAAAAAAAATGGTTAGATTTAGTATCTAGATTAAGGCAAACACAAAATATCAAGGTGCCTTGTGCCAAGGAATAGAGGAAAAGACGACAAGGAAAATCAAAGCAACAGCAGTTACTTTAATTGGGTAAATGCATTCCTAAATTTTTTCTTTCCTTTTTGCTGTACAAAAAAATGTTGATGCTTAATACACTGCTATAGACACTGCCTGCTACCAGGTATATTGATTTTATTAGGTTATATCTATTGTAGGCCCCATGGCAAATGTGAGAAACTGCAAAGAATGACATGTTATTGGTTAATGGATAGATTATGGTGAGTGGTCAAATGGTCTGGAGAACACCATTTGAACAGGCCAAATGGGCAGGGAACTCCAGCTATCAGGAGTCGTATCATTAACAGTTAGGACATTAAGTTTCTGCTTTGAGCAGAAACTGGAGAGTTAAGTTTTGATTCCAAACCAATAGTGTATAAAGAAGGCTGAGTTCCAGATGAAAATCAAAGTCCTGCATAACTGGGCACTGGTAAGATTCTCATGAAATTAAGGATGTATTATGCTACTCATCCTCAGTTTTAGCTCTCTTGGGACTGAATTCCTTCACAGGGCGGAACCCTTCATCCCAATACTTCCCATTTCAAATGCTTATCACCCCCTCATGAACAACTCACACCAGGAGTTTGTGACATTTATAAACCATATCCCTTACCACTGCCCCTTATCTTACCTGTGGGCTGACCTTAGCCAAAGACCCCAAACCACAGCTAAGACGGAAAAGCTCCCAGGGCATAATTCTTTGTGATGCACAAACCTGCCCCTGGTAGCCCTTTTCCAGCCCCACCACAACAGGACCCTTCAGCTTTGTCTCTCTTCTAATCTTAACCCTTAAATTGGCCAGGTAGCCCGTAAACCCAGAAAACCCAAACCATGGCACAGATGAAAAAGTTCTCAGGAGAGAATTGGTTTGGCAAGCCCACACCTTCCCTTGGCACCCTGTCTGCAGCCCCACTTCATCTAGATCCCTAGGCTCTGTCTGTCTTCGAACCTTAATGCTAGAAGTGCATAAAGCTTTAACATCAGACAGCCCCAAATGGGGCCCAGATAAAAACGTCCCGAGAGTATTCCTTCTGCAGCCCAGACCTTCCTTCAGCAGCCCCACGCCAGCCTCTATATACACCACCACCTCTATATACACTCACTGTATATACACCACCACTTTGTCTCTCATAAATGTAATGCTAACCATAGCCATGGGCTGACCCTTATACAAGGATCCTAAGCCGTGGCCAAAATGAAAAAGTCCTTGAGGGAAGAATTCTTTTTGCAGCACAAAGCTCCCTTTGCCATTCCATTTGCAGACCCACTTCACCAGGCCCCCTGTGCTTTGTCTCTTTCTTATCCATTAACTCTGTCCATGAGTAGCCATGACAACTCCAGCTGTGGCCTACTCCCAGCTGAGCAAGCCCTCAAGTAAGAAGCTCTTCGTTGAGAGCTCAACTTACCCCTTCCCCCTCAAAGACGGACGCTTCCACAGCATCCATGTGTGCACAAACTCATTGTTTTGGTACCTGCTCAATGCCAAGAGTTCACTGATGGTAATTGTCCTTCTCCATAGGAAGGAATCAAATCTTGACTTGGCTCGCATCTTCTGAACTCTTGATCCTTCAGAGTGGAAGTATTTTAGCCCGTTCTTGACTTTGGATTTATCCTAGCACACCGACAGCCTCTGGTGGCCAAATCCTAACTTATTTATTCAAATATTATCTTTTTGACACATTTCTGAACAGTAGTTCAATTATGATCAGCCAGGGACTTTTGAAAGCAAGACACCTGTACTGCCATTTCTATCTTTTGGCCTCAGCCAGAACAGCCTGTCAGTGGAGCTCTGTGAGCTGTACTTTTGCTCCGTCGTCAGCACACAACGGCCGTCAGATCTTCCTCAGGCAAGCCATGACAGCCGGGGACAGAGAAAGGACAGGCCGTCGGGCCGGGCTTTCGGCGTCCGCCTTCACAGGGCTGAGCCGGTTCCTCCTCAGCCTGACAGAGCGGCGCAGCAACGGGGGGGCGGCCGCAACGCCCCCTCCCCGCCGCGCCGCGCAGCGCAGCGCGCCGTCCATGCCTCACCTCGGCGGGCA
>VYZM01004187.1:24331-47449 GCA_013398915.1 Dromas ardeola
AAAAAAAAAAAGAAGAAGCCGTGAGAGCGTTAGTCTTGACAGCTTTTCCTTGGAGCTCGTACAGCAGTGTCTATGTATGTAGTACTGGGTTTCCACTAGTGTGGGTTGCCATCACAGGAAGTATGAACAAAGTCAACTCCGTGGTATTTATTTGCCTATGTTCCATGCTAATGCTGCTTGCAGTGGCAGTCAGAGCTGTTTGAGGAGTTAAAAGTTGTTTGAAAAAACTTCTTCCTCTTGTATTTGAAACCCAGTATTGCACTAATTGGATAAATACTCATATGCAGAGCGGTGAGATCAATTGTGCAACTGTGTTTGTCAGCGACATTTTTGTTTGTGGGGCTCTTATTTAAGACTGAAGTAAAAATCAAATGAAGAAACTTGAAAATAATGTCAGGTTTTCACTCCAGTTGAGAGATATATACAGTACTGGTAACAGGTTTTAAAAAATTTTTGATACTGTTTTTCTAGTGTAAAGTCTGAACTTTTATTGTTTCCGACGTATAGGTTGAGCTTAAGGTAAAATACCGATGATTTGCAAAATGGATGCAATACATAGTTTAACCTATCGTAGAGGCAAAGATTTTCTTTTTCATCTGAACTTTCTGCTAATGTGTAAAGCATATAATGATAAAATACTGAACAGCAGTCAGTTGTGCCAGAATCAATTTAAAATTTAAAAGGTAGTAAACCTGCATTTTTCTACCATAGAATCCATTTAGTAAGCACAAACATAAAATAATATTATATATGTGATATTCTTAAAGCATGAGTAGATTACTTTCCAGTTGCTATCATCATTTAGGTGCTTCTTTGCATATCATGTAATGAAAAAAAGTTAGTTTTACTTATAGTTCATGATCAGCTGCATCTTCATGTTCTTATGATGTACTCAAGTGTTTCTTTACATATATTGTGAATCTCATTGTGGAATGTTTAAAATAAGAAACATTGTCCACTCTATTTTCTTTGAGATGAAAACGCTTATGTCTTGCATCATGTAATTTTTCTAAAATTAAATTTAAAATGGAGGGGAGCAAATAAAAATTCACTTGTAGACATAAATAAAGTAAGTAATAATTGTGAAACTTAAGAGCATATAGTATTTTTGTTTAGTGTCTTGTCCTGAAAGGAAATAAAACTAGCCCACGACCACAATTCTTTAAAGCAATTTCTGGAAATACATTCTAGGTTGTTTGAAATTTTAAACCAAGAGTTCAAAAGTATTTCTTGTTGCCTAATTTTGTTTTTTGTTTGTTTGTTTTTTATTTTTAATTGTAGGTAAAAGGATACATGTTCACTTCAAGTAGAAAGGAGCATGTTCCCAAATTCCTCCAACTTGGGTCGTCCACCCTTCCGTCCAAAACATCAGCAACAGACTAATTTCTTCAATAAGCTTCCTCTAAATATGCCACCTACTCTTCTTTCTCACCAGCGAAGTATTTATACTGAGATTAATTTTCAGAATGCAATGTAAGTACAGTAAGATTTGATAGTGGGGATTGGCTTGAGAAAGAGAATTAATGGTCTTTTGAGAGAAGTATTTCTGTTTACGGAGGATGTTTTCCACTGTTTTTAACATTAAACTGCATTAAACTTTAAAAAACAGGTGTTGTGTAAAACAGAACTGTACCATTTCTGTTGGTAACCTGCAAGTTTTAATGCTCTCCTGCATTGTGCATAATGCATGAGATGCCATCGCACTGATTAGAGTTAATAATCCACAGTTCAGTTTTAAAAATCTTCGGTTGTATTTGTTTACTGGGGAAAACGGAGGAGATGGGAAAGGGAAGAAACATTTTTTCTTGGGGCTAGATTAGAAGACACCATAGTGTTCTTTAGGCTGTTAAATTTAACGGTACCTTAAGTTATTAAGTTATTTCTTTACTAACCTCTTGTGGTTTCAGTTGGGATAGAGTTAACTTTTTTATTAGCATCTGGTATAGTGCTATATTTTGGATTTGGGGTGAGAAATACTTTTGAGAGTGCACAGGTGTTTTTAGTTGTTTCTGGGCAGTCAGGGCCTTTTTGCTCCTCACACCACCCTGCCAGCAAGCAGGTTGGGGGTGCACAAGAAGCTGGGAGGGGACACGGCCAGGAGAGCTGACCCTAGCTGACCACAGGGATATTCCATACCATGTGATGATGTCATGTTCAGCATATAAAGCTAGGGAAAGAAGGAAGGGGGAGATGTTCGGAGTGATGGTGTTTGCCTTCCCAAGTAAACCATTACATATGATGGAGCCCTGCTTTCTTAGAGATGGCTGAACACCTGCGTGCCAATGGGAAGCAATGAATTAATTCCTTGTTTTGCTTTGCTTGCGTGCATGGCTTTGCTCTACCTGTTAAGCTGACTTTATCTCAACCCACAAGTTGATTTTTTTCTTTTTTCGCTCATTCTCCCCANGGAGGGTGTTGGGTGAGCAGCGGTGTGGTTCTAGTTGCCAGCTGGGGTTAAAGAATGTCTTCTTACATGTGTGCTGTGAAAAATGACCATCATCTATTTTCTAAGGAGAAAATATATACTGAAATATCTCCTCATTTTGGATAGAAAAGACAGATGAATTGCTTCTAAGAAAAAAATGACAGGGCTTCCGGAGTTTCATATTCACTTGAGAAAAACTACTAACACATAAAAAGCATCTTAGCTATTATATGAATAACAGTTATGAACTGTAGTCTTTCCAGGGCTTTTTTGAGTGGGAGCCTTGCAGCTGTTCCAGCTGTTGCATTGCAGCCAGTGACTTATGGAAATGGCAGTTCAGGACGTACGTCTGATGCTTCCACATCATTCCGGGGAAGAAAGTAAGTTCTTTGTGTGTGTTTGAGTAATTCTGGTTGTAATGTACCCATGGTGAAGCTTGTCTAATATGAATTTCTTTTGCAACTTTTCTCTTAGAAATTGCAAGAATACTGAATAAAATGGTTTGTGATGAAACAGGCTATTTACCTGCTTTTGAGAATTTTAGTACTCATAAGTGACTTTAGTATGTGTAGTTTTTCTCTTACAACAGCTGTAGCCTTACAGCTGTGATTTACGTTATTTTATTTTACTACTGTAATAGATTGTAGTCTGTGTGTGCTTGACTATAAGAGGGTTTGTGTCAATAAATTGAGTGTTCTGTTCCTGTTAATTTGCCAAGTTATGAGTAAGAGTGCACCCTCAATGTTTTATGGGAATTGTGATGTTTTTCTGATGACACACTAGGTGTTTCTCCTGATTTTCTTAATTATGTGATACTTTATTTTTCAAATACAAAGTGCTAATTTCAAGCATGTATAAGTTCGTTTTTTAAGAGGAATTTTATGGAAACTTAGTTTTTCTACTTTTCAAAAAACAAAGCTTACTTGAATGTACATAACTTCCTTTGTTACTTTACAACAGAAAGTTGTAAAAAACAGAAAGAGGAATTTCAGATGAATGTATGGTTTTATTTTCTTTTAACATTTTAGAAAAAAATTACTTCTTACCAGTTCAGAAATAGTAGTTGATGTGTGTTTGTAATAATTCTGTGAATCAGCTGGTAGGGAGGAAGCTCTGTGTAATCTGTCTTGAAAACTATTTCCTGTATGCTATTTCTCTTCCAGACTTAACAAATGAGAAAATAAGTACAATTAAATGTATGGTATTAAGTTATAGTTGAATAAATAACTATCACATGAGCTAAAGAAGTTCCTGGTTTCATGCTGCATGCATGTCTTCCTCTTGACCAGTCTGGTTTATGGAATGCTGTGCTGTGTTAGTAGATTTGGAGTCAACTAGTTAATCCTTAGATCTTGAGTCAACTCTTCTTAAGGTATTTTTGCTGAACATGAGTTTGTGCGAGTTCTTCTCAGTTAAAATAGCCTGAAACAGCATTATGTTTTGATTTAACGTTACCGTATGAGTTCCTTTAAGATTGCAGGTACGTAATGTTATCAGAACTTCTCTCAGACTTGAAAACTGAAAAGATGACTTGAGGTGTCTTCAGTTAAATTTTTATTATTAATAATACTATCTGCCCACGTTGCCAAACTACTTTGATGCCAACTTTTTTAACTACAAGATATTACTGTAGTTTTATTAATAGTTAATTCATTCACACATATGAACATCTGATTTCATGCTTTTTAATTAAAAAAAAAAGTATGATTACCTCATACTGATTAACTTTATGCAATACTCGATGTATAAACAAAACATTAATGTCCTTTCTTATTCTTTACTGTGGATGAATGACACGGTTCAACTACCAGTCAGCTATCAGTACAACTTCCTCTTAATGAAGAGTTCACATGCCAAGGGGCTGTCTGTAAGCACTGTATCTCTTCAAATGTGTTTGAATTCCTGTGACAAATGCCTTAACGAGGAGATACAGACTAAAGTTTGAAAGGGAGACATTAGGTTTATGACCTGTTTAGCTTAATACAATCATTAGTTTGATTTGTCAAATGAATAGTGTTTCTTTTTTGCCCAGATTACACAGTTTACTGTCTGTACAATCTAAGACACAGGGAAATGCTGCATTTTGAATGGCTATTGTGATAAATTTCTTTTTCTCACGTCCCCGCTACCAAGTTTATTTCATCCATCACTGGGTATTCAGAACTCAGAAAACTTGATTTTCAAGAAAAGTACCCTTACGTAGTCTCTATGTTTGGTTTGTTTTTTTTTTTTAAAAAAAAGGTATGTTGTCACCAGAATAGTATGACCAGCTTTCCAAGCTGTCCTGCTTAACTGAACTTCACATTTTGGTTTCAAATGGTTAGTACACTCTTGTAAAGCAGTTGCATCAATTCACTTCAAGGGTAGCTGGACTTTTGCAGTGATATGTTCTGTTTCCCTATTTCAGGTTTATTTCACCTACTATCTAGGATAGGCAAGCTTTTGTTCTGTAGAATACTTGCTTTTAGTGAAATAGCCACATAATTAAGCATTGGTATTTTTACTTTGTAGGAACTGTATTTTAATCGTAGTTTGGTGCTTGCAAACGAGAGGACTGACTGTCTCCTTATTTATTTTTTTCTTTTTTAAAATTTTTTTATTTTTAGGAGACTAAGTGAACAAAGTGTTCCACTTGATGTCAAACGGCAGCGGTTTCATTCGCAACGTCCTGAAACAACCATAGTTAACCAAGCAGTGCCTTTACCAGAAGAATGCAGATACTCCTTCCCAGGATCAGTTCAGTCTCCACTTTTCCGTGCACATCACCTACCAGATTTAATTGGATGTACCCCTCCGTTGCAAGATATTTTGTTTCCAGAAACGACGCTCCCTGTGGCCAAAGATAAGGTAATATCTTTCTATGTCTGCGCTTTACATCTGCCTTCTGATTAGGAGGGTCCAATGGTGCTGTGGGAGGCTACAAAAAATTCTGCAAGGTTCTTTGACAGTGTCATGGGGTCTCTATTGCTGAGCTGTCATTAGAAGGAATATCAGTAAGCGTAGCTGCTGCTATGGTCTTACATAGCCTCCTTGTGTGGTTGATTTGAAGCATTTTTTGGGGGTAGGGGTGGTGTTTGCTTGTGTTGTTTGGTTTCCTTACTAATGTCAGGAAACCTACATGTCTGCTCCAGGAAGTAGAAATTGGAGGGATGGCCCATTTGTCCCATGACTGGGGGTCAGGGAGAATCTGATGCGGGGGAAAAAAAAAAAAACCACCCCAGTACTGTGGGAGAAGCCCATTCTGAATAAATAAGTGTTGGGCCTGTAAAGGTGTCTTCTGCCTTTCTTCAGATGGAGATAAAAGTTAGTGTCCTAGCTGTTCTGGAATATAGAAGAGGATGTATTCTTTAGGTGGACAGTGGAATTGGAACAGTGTTTTTTGTTCATTTTTAATTAAAAAAACTCAAACGTGGCTAATCAGTCTTCATACATTATTTGCACCAACATGACAGGAGACTTATTTTTTTTTTAGTATAAATATGTCTGTTGATTATAGTATGTAACAGTGTTGTGAAAGAGAAACAGTTAATACCTCCTTCCACCAAAGATCTGACCACTTCTTTAGTAGTTTGTGTGGGATAAAAAAAGGAAGCTAAGTTAAATCAGTTTTAATATTAATTTTTCTCCTTATTACTGGTAAGCAAACTGATGACATTAAAGTCAGCAGAAGGTATCTCTAGTCGTTCACTGCTTATTCCCTGAAAGGCTGCAGACACTGATGAGGCAAAAATTATTTTCTGTCGGTAGGCATTTTATAACAGATTGAACAAATTTAAATTTAAAAACTTTGCAGAAATTTCTTCTGGGGAGCTGTTCAACATGAATTCAAGTGTGGTAAACTCTAGACAATGGAATAGGTCATGTGAAATGATGCTGTATTTTGATTTTTTTTGTGTTGTTTTAATGCAGTCTTCTGTGTTTCATGTAATTGCATCTCTGGCAGCAAAGAATGTTCACTTCTCTGTATCTTTACTTTTTGCATGTGTGTGTCAAGTTAAGTCAGCAGGTTTTGGATTTGTTTCAAGCATGTCAGCAACAGATCTGTGATTTGAACAGAAAAGAGCTCTGCAGAACAGAACTCCAGAGAGAAATTCAGCGAATTTTTCCACGTATGTTTTGAATTTGGTTACTTAATATCAGTTTGAATATACTTCAGGTTTGCGGTTCTTCCTTCCACTTAAACTATGACATCAGTTTTTATTCTGTGATTCTTCTGTTACAGAGAGTCGACTGTTTTTGGTTGGGTCCTCACTGAATGGGTTTGGCACTCGTAGCAGTGATGGTGACTTGTGCCTGGTGGTTAAAGAAGAACCAGTAAGTAATTTAAAACATAAACAGGCTTTGTTTTAACTATTTCTAGAATGCATGTGCTTTTATAAGGCTGGAAGGGCCCTGATGGGATGCACTGAGGGAGCTGGCAGATGTTATTGCAAAGCCACTCTCCATCATCTTCAAAAGGTCATTGAGAACACGAGTGGTGCTTGAGGACTGGAGGAAGGCCAGTGTCACTCCAGTCTTCAAAAAAGGCAAGAAGGAGGACCTAGGAAACATCAGGCCAGTCAGTCTCACCTCCATTCCTGGAAAGGTGATGGAACAGCTCATTCTGGATGTCGTCTCTAAGCATGTACAGGAAAAGGTTAGCAGGAGCAGTCAGTATGGATTCACCAAGGGGAAATCATGCTTGACCAATCTGATAGCCTTCTATGATAGCATGATTGGCTGGGTGGATGAGGGGAGAGCAGTGGACATCGACTTCAGCAAGGCTTTTGACACTGTCTCCCATAACATTGTCATAGGTAAGCTTAGGAAGTGTGGGTTGGATGAGTGGGCAGTGAGGTGGATTGAGAACTGTCTGAATGGCAGAGCTCAGAGGGTTGTGATCAGCGGCGCAGAGCCTAGTTGGAGGCCTGTAACTAGTGGTGTTCCCCAGGGGTCAGTAATGGGTCCGGTCTTGTTCAACATACTCATCAATGACCTAGATGTGGGAGCAGAGTGTACCCTCAGCAAGTTTACAGAAAACTGGGACTGATGACACAAAACTGGGACTGATGACACAAAACTGGGACTGATGACACAAAACTGGGACTGATGACACAAAACTGGGAGGAGTGTCTGACACACCAGAAGGCTGTGCCACCATTCAGCGAGACCTCGACAGGCTGGAAAGTTGGGCAGAGAGGAACCTAACGAAGTTCAACAATGGCAAGTTTAGGATCCTGCCTCTAGGGAGGAATAACCCCATGCACCGGTACAGGGTAGGGGTTGACCTGCTGGAAAGCAGCTTTGTTGTCCTGGTGGACAAGTTGACCTTAAGGCAGCAATGTGTCCTTGCAGCCAAAAAGGCCAGTGGTCTCCTGGAGTGCATTAAAAAGAGTGTGACCAGCAGGTCGAGGGAGGTCATCCTTCCCCTCGGACCTGGGAGGCCACATCTGGAGTATGGTGTTCAGTTCTGAGCTCCCCAGTTCAAGAAAGACAAGGAACTGCTGGAAGGAGTCCAGTAGAGGGCTATGAAGATGATCAAGGGACTTTCTTCTTATGAGGAAAGGCTGGGAGATCTGGGTCTGGCTAGTCTGGAGAAGAGATGACTGAGAGGGGATCTCATCAATGCTTCTAAATTTCTAAAGGGCTGCAGCCGAGAGGATGGGGCCAGACTTTTTTCAGTAGTGCCCAATGACAGGACAAGAGGCAATGGGCACAAACTGCAACACGGGAAATTCCATTTAAACATAAGGGAAACTTTGAGTGTGACAGAGCACTGTAACAGGCTGCCCAGAGAGGTGTTGGAATCTCCTTCTCTGGAGACTCCTTCTCCAGTCTCTCTCTGCCTAGATGCGTTACTGTTCAACCTGTTCTAGGTGAACCTGCTTTGGCAGGGGCATTGAACTAGATGATGTCCGAAGGTCCCTTCCAACCCCTACCATTCTGCGGATTCCAAAATGAGAAACAAATGGTCAAACCCTTTTGATTTCAATAACATATTTTTGCATATGAACTGTGGGCCCAGTAATGTTACAAATATGAATTTCACCCCTATAGACCTTTTAACTCAACACAAAATTCAAAATATAAACACTAGCTTCACTCTGTAAGTGAAAAATGCACAGCAAAACAGAGAAGTAAATGCCTAGAATCATGAGGGTGGGGAGGCACTGGAACATGTTGCCCAGAGAAGTTGTGGATGCCCCATCCCTGGAAGTGTTCAAGAACAGGTTGGATGGGGCGTTGGGCAACCTGGTCTAGTGGGAGGTGTCCCTGCCCATGGCAGAGGGCTTGGACCTAGATGATCTTTAAGGTCCCTTCCAACCTAAACCACTCTATGATGCTATGAAGAAAATTGTTTAGAGAACTCATTTTTGGTGCAAGAACAACTTTTAATAAGTACAGGCTTTTTTATTTCATTATTTAGATTCATAGCCACTAATTTTAGTGAGCAGGCGTAAGAAGGAATTTGATATGTAAAATATCTTAAGTATTTTTGGTGATAGAAAATGTTTCTGAGTAGAATTCAGGTTGAGAGAAAAGATACAACAAAAAAGACATCCAAATAGAGCATAATTTTGAAAGAATTGAAGCATCATTGAAAAGGAAGGAAAGGACATTTTTGTATAAGTTAGGCTAGATTTTCATCAAATTCTATGATTTATGAATGTCTGATAATTACTTTGCATATTGAATATGAATTGTTTTGTCTGGCTTTTGCTGCACTAAAGGTCTATGTAGGCTCTGGAATGCATTGGTATACACGTTCATGCCTTATTCTGTAAATTAATTTTATTGAAAAGTAAAGTATGCTTACTTGGAACATCGAAATGGGAGATGTCAACTTTTTTCTTTCATTTTGATATTGTATTTCAGGTAAATCAGAAGACTGAAGCAAGGCATATACTCAGCTTAGTCCAAAAACTCTTCAGTACTAAACTTTGTAAGTTCATGGTTACATCGAGGTGGTAAGATTATTGGCAATTCTGGAAGAAGTATTGATGCACAGTTGTAACTAATCTGTGTAATTGTATCTTGTCTAGCTTCTAATCACAGCATTGTTTGGAAAAATGCTATAAATATTTAGTAATGTTACTTATCTTTGTGCTCATGGATAGTAATTAGAAAAGCATAACAGTTGCCTTGCAAACTTGTGGGCTTCAAGAAGGGGTAGCATCTAAAATTACTTTTGAACTGTAGAGCACAAAGGGGGAGGAGTGGGGAGGCGCAAAAAGTAGATTTCTGTTTGGGAAACCTCTGTTAGTAAACTCTTACTACTTTTCTAGATTGCAGTGGCTTCCTGGGGAAAATACTCTTAAGAATTTGTAAAATAAGATCAGAGAATCATCGAATCACTTTTTTTGGAAGGGACCTTTAAGATCATCATCAAGTCCAACCATTAACCTGGTGCTGCCAAGTTACCACTAAGTGCTAACAAAGTATTCAAGGTGGGGCCTCACCAATGCCGAGTACAGGGGGACGATCACTTCCCTAGTCCTACTGGCACACTATTTCTCATACAAACCAGGATGCTATTGGCCTTCTTGGCCGCCTGGGCACACTGCTGGCTCATATTCAGCCAGCTGTCAACCAACACCCCCAGGTCTTTTTCCTCTAGGCAGCTTTCCAGCCACTCTTCCCCAAGCCTGTAGCATTGCATGGGGTTGTTGTGGCCCAAGTGCAGGACCCGGCATTCAGCCTTGTTGAGTCTCTCATCATTGGCCTGGGCCCATCGATCCAGCCTGTCCAGATCCCTCTGTAGACCCTTCCTACCATCAATCAGATCAACGCTCCCACCCAACGGGGTGTCATCTGCAAACTTGCTGAGGGTGCACTCGATCCCCTCGTCCAGATCATTGATAAAGATTCTTAACCGAACTGGCCCCAATACCACGCCCTGGGCAAGACCACTTGGGACTGGCCACCAACTGGATTTAACTCCATTCGCCACCACTCTTTGCGCCTGGCCATCCAGCCAGTTTTTTACCCAGTGAAGAGTACTCCCATCCAAGCCATGAGCAGCCAGTTTCACCAGGAGAATGCTGTGGGAAATGGTGTCACTCACAATAGACTGAGTATAATTTATTTTTTGGGGGGCACCTTGATACCACTGAAATAATTAATTTAGGTGCCTAATGAAAAAAATATTAAATGTTGGCAGTACCAGCAATTACAGGAGAAGCAGATCAATTCATAGTTCTTATAAGTTGTTGTTTAGACTGTCTTCAGATGAATTCACATGGGCAGTTCTTGACTTAAATGTGAAAGCCTCCTACTTCAAAGAGACTTTTGTACCATCCTTTGAATTATAAAAGACCCTGTCATTTATTGATATCAATGACTGTGTTCCCCTACTTCTCAGACTTGTGATATGTTCTTTGATGCCACTCCTTATATTGCTGTTCTGAACAATCCTGCAATGGTAAAAGAAACACACCAGAAACTTAAATGCAGGCTTCAAAATTTCTTCATTGGCAAGTGTGCATACCCAGATTTCAACAGCTGAATTGATGAGAGACTTGATAAATCTATCGCAGAATAGGCATCTGATATTTAGTTGTTTATTACTATTGTATATTGATGTTCGCATAAGGAGTCCAGCAAGTTGTTCCAGTGCTTTCTGAGAAGCACAGTGATAAAACAGTTGTGTTTTCAGGGATCAGAAAGGGAGCATCTAAATAAACTATCACCCTCTTCTTTTTTCAAGAGGTTGCGTTCTGTTACAGAGCTTTAGACAAAATCAAGTTTGTTTGCCCAGGAATATGATTATCAGAAAGACGTGATGGTCATGTGGGGACAATCCCAGCAGGTTTTTCTTTGTGCTATTGCTCATTTTTGATGCTTTCCTAATTCTCTGTTACCTTGCAAGTGCCTTTGGTTAGCTTCGTTCAATCAAAATGTGTAGTAGAACAAAACACTGCTGATACTACCTCTCCTGCCAGATTCTTAGTTGTGGTATGTAGACCTCTAAGATCATTTCTTCATAATCTTAACATCACTATGGGCACAAATTCCTATATGTAGCCATCTGTCCTTGTGCCTGTGTATAGATGTTCTGTGGATAGAACTGATAGACAAAAGTTGTTTGAAATGTTCAAAATGAAAAGGCTTTGCCATATGTGTCTTCCACTTGGATTTAGTTAATTTACAAACTGTACCTCAACTATGCTAAGGTTCAGTACCTCTGAAACAAGGGGGTTGCCCAGTTATTTTGATTAAAGCTTATTTAGGCAAATATAATGGCTGTCATCCATAATTTCGAAGTAGCTTGTGGGTTGGTTTTGGTTGGGGACAGGGAGGGAGTTTCTCCAGACTAGACTTCAGAAGCTAATGGATTCATATGCTTTTTCTTCACCTCTGGGGAAACGATTTTAGCAGTATGCGCTTCAGTGTTGCCCTGCTGGCATTCCTGCGGGTTTGTGGAGTAAGGTTTAGGTGCTTAGAAATGGCTGTTCTTTGTCAGCTCAGATTGTCTGCTAAGTTCTTTTCTAATAGAACTGCATTTTTAAAGTGATTTCCTACCTTCTGCTGCTTTCAGAAGTCAGCTTCTGCTTAATCATCAAGGATGGGATCTAAAGGTACATACATTTAAAGAAAAAGCCTACAGAAATTGTAATTCTTTTGAGACGTTACTTCAACTTGAGCCAGAATTCTAGATTTGCAACTTTTTAAGAGTTATCAGTGCACATATGCTGCCACTATGTTCAAGCAAGTGTAAGATTTGTCTGTACCAAGCTTCTTTAAGAATTGCAATTCCATTCCAACAGTATTCTGTATTTTATAGCATGTGCTTTTTAACAACCTAAAAGGTATGAACCTTCTTCTGATCATTATTTTTAAGTTTTATGCTGTCCAGTTAATACATAGATGCTATCCTGTAATCTTAAGGTAATCCCTCTTTGACAATGCTAGTTAAGTATTTCCTTCTTTTTTTTTCTTACGTAGAAGAAAGACTGCAGCATGTTCTCAACAAGTGTGTGAGGTGTCATTAAATTTATTCCTTGCTTCACACAAGAGAACGGAAATAAACATAGGTTGGGCCAAACGTGAAAGCAAACTAAGTATGTGCCAAGCTGTAAGAGAAACAAGAAGAGGGAGGAAAGAAAAGATGTTATTTAAACAAAGTTCTTAGGCTGATTTTGTGAGAGTTAAAGGACAAAAAGAAATAAGGAGGAGATTTGTGGTATGGGTAATGCTCTAGTGCCTTTTTTTAAACTTTTTCCAGATCATTTCAATTCAGAAACTTGAGAGGAGTTTTTTCTAGCCGTGCCTCTTCTAACATCTTCCTCTTTGTTCTTGCACTCTGTGGTGTTCCTGTACGTTCCAAAATAAGGGCTATAAGAAGAGTGTGATTCTCTGTTTATTTCATCTTAATTCCATGAATGTGAAGCATGAATTTGGGGTGGTAACTGTTACAACATACGGAAGAGAGTATAATCCAAACCACTGAGAGTAAACATCAAACTTATTACTGTCTTCAGATTTGTCTAGGCAGGATTCATTAAAAAACAACTTAGCAGTGCTGGGTTTACTGGTGTGTACTGTCTGAATAAATGACAAAGAGCTCATTTTCTCTTAGTTATACAAAGAGATGCAGTAGTGTTGAGACTCGGATATCAGAGAGGAATCTGCCTAACGGTTGTCTAGTGGGGAACGTGCAACAGCTAGGACAAGCAAGGGAACTCAAATGAATGACCTTGAAGGACTATGCAGGTGGGTGAGTGAATTCCAAACATCAACAATTAATTAATCCTGTGCTGGGTTGTAACCTCCTAGATTCTTTATGACTCTGGTTCAGGCTTCTGAGTCATCCAGTTTCTCTTTATATAGTATAATCCTATCAATGAGAGCAGGCTACGTGTACAGAATGACACAGATCTTTTTGGCATGTGCCATATTTGGGATTAATCTTTTTCTATATTTGATTAATCTATTATTCTGTAAAAGAAAAGAGAGACTTAAACTGTTTAATCTGAAATTCTGAATTAATAAGTTATTTATGAAACAGTGCTTAGTCTTCTTTTGAAGTGATTATATTCTTTTTCACTACAGCTGAAGTGGTATTTGTGACTTTTTCATAGACGTGCCCAAAATTCTGGAGCAGCTACTTCTTTACTTGTATTTTTTTTTTTATTTTTTTCTTTACTTCTTTACTTGTATTTTGGTGTAGCCCCTCTGGTCATAGCTTCAAGGTCAGGTAGTCAGTTTACTAAGGCACTTACTCAAGCTGTGTGTGTTTCAGAATTCCACATCACACGTATGTGACTATTTATTCCCTTGTAGTGCGACAATCTAATGTACAGTAAAGGTTCTGCTAACAATTGTCATTGGTGTGAGCCAAGAAAGAGGGTACCAGCAACAAGTTAGTGCCTTCTGACATCCTCTTTGCTTTGTTTCACCCTAGGAAACAGATTATGTTTTAAGATTTTTATTTTTTTTCCTTAGCCAATGAATTCGGCACAAGCATCCATCAAGTACTGGGAGGCATTTGCAGACAAGGAAGTGTTTGGAAGTGGATTGCCACTAGAATGAGTTCAGCTAACTCCTGAAGGGCACTTGAGAAAGGTCATAGTGAGGAAGGTTAATTGCTGTGGCATGCAGATAGATACCCACCATTGTGTACCAGGTGCTAATGCATTGGGCATCTTTATTTTAAATTAGTGAAAGGAAAGGAGGCAGAGAGCCCTGCAACACTTTATAGCTTCACTTTAAGAATGTTCTGGGATGTTGGAGGAGGAATGCTTGGATGTGTCTGCAGGTGCAACTAGAAAGAGGGCACGATTGTGTGTAAATTGTACTATATTGTACATTCAGTTAGCATGGATTGGAGTTCTGTAAGATTCTTCATTTAAAATTGGTAAATTAATAAGATTATCTCTCTTTTTTGAGTGCCAGTGTGTGTGTTGTTTAGGATCATACAATGCATTCAAATCCAGATAAAGGATTACCTCAGATCAAATATGTCTGAACGTACATACCCATAAAACACTTTCAGAAAGTCTCAAAAAAAAGTAAAATGTATTTTAATTGAATATTGCACAGTAGGTTTTTATCAAAACTGAAGTTGTGATCCAAATGCAATGGAGATGACACTGTTTAATCAAGGTTGCTGTCCAGACCAATAGAAATACCTCCTTTTTTTCTGTTTGTTTTTTCTTTTTTTTCCCCAAAAAAAGTGAAAATCAGCTTTTATTTATGGTTCTTTTTAGTCTGTATGTCTTCTAGCTTTGTCATAGATATTTATGGTAATTTGAGGTTAATTTATAGAAGCATAGGGAAAATGTATGGTGTTACACATGGGCAAATTCAAGTGGTCCTAGATTTTGCAACAGAAGAAATTACTAAAATTGTGCTTTTTGCTCAAATTCATATCATGTAACCTACGGGCTCTGCTTTTCTTTGTCTTTTCTGTTACTTTCTTGGGTACGTTTCTCATTCAGGATTACAGGCAACTACTAAATATAGCCTGACATTGTCAAGAATAGGGGAATTGCAGATAATATGGCTGACACAAGAGTTTTGTGGATCTGGATGCAAAGGTGCATTTGGTGGCACTGTATGAGTCTGGCAAAGCTTAGTATGTTTGGGTTTGGATGGTCTGGCATCGAACCTGCGTGTCTGTACTGTGTGGATAATCATCTGAAGTGCATTCCTGTAATTGTGTATTTATTGCGTGTCCTATCATCATTAAAGCAAAAGCAAATAAAGCTTATCCCATCTTTGATGGAAAGTGGTGTCCTGTTTTCAGTAACAATTCAATAGGAAATGTGTTTCTTGGTATGTACTTTATCAGTCAAATAAACACTTCTTAAAGGTAGTTTTAAGCATAATCAGTGCCTAGTGAAGACACAGTTGTGTTAATGTTTTTTGATCAGTAAAATGCATAGTTTCAGGTCTTAAGCAAACTCGACAGGATTAAAAAGTATGCAGCTGATCATGTTGCCACAATGTAGTGCTGGGTTTAGGTGTCTGGCCATCCTGGATGGCTTGCTCCCTTTTTTTTGAACCTTAATTATAACTATTCAGGATTTCTAGTACAAGTACTACTCAGTGAAAGCACTGTAGAACTGCATTCCTTATGTTCAAATTTCTAGAACACACTTCCCACAGAAAAATCTTCTACTAATGTTTTTCTCTAATGTTTAGTGCATTTTTTTTTCCTCATGCTTTCCTAAATAGTGTATTTGCTGCAGTTGCTAAAGGTTACTTAGTTTAGCACAACCCTTCTAAGAATATTTTTTTCTAAATTTAATAAGCTACTATTTGCTATAAATCAGTTAATATAACTCCACTTTAGGATCTTATTTTTAAGATCAGCATCTTACGTGAAACTTAAATTGCATATTTTTCTCCCTTTCAGCAAGCTACATTGAGCGACCTCAGCTGATTCGAGCAAAAGTGCCAATAGTGAAGTTCAGGGATAAAGTCAGGCAAGTATTCTGTTCAACATCATTTATTAGACTCTGACACAGGAAAGCACTCTATATATGTACTGTCCATATGAGTAGTCCCACTGAATTCATACTTTGTTTATTTGTGTTGTGCTATAGTTGTATTGCAGATTTGTACAGCTAGCATGCAGTGGCAGTCAGCTTACTTCCTTGATGGCCTGAAACACCTCTTGTAGCTGGGGTGCTGTTTACTTTCTGTGATGTGAATTAGTAGCAGTACATCATGTATTTCTATGGGTTATTTGTACATAGTGACAAATGGCTCATGACAGAAAAAGAACAGTGGGAAGAAAACTGTTGTGAAAGATAATTTTGATTGCTGTGCAAACTTAACTATTGAGCTACTTAAGGACTAATTCACAGGATTTATACTATGTAAATAACACCAAAACAAACTGGTTTCTTGTGGTGACGTTGTTTTCTTGATTAAAAAATTTTTGTTCATTTTAGAAGAGTATATTCTGCTGTCTTCTAGGGAAGTATTCTTTGTTTAACAAAGTAGTATTACATATTCTATTAAGTGTTAGGTATTAATTATATGACTTTTTTTTAGAAGGGGAAGTAATAGAGAAGTGGATGTGTTGTTATGGTACGGCATTCATTGTATCTTCATTATGAAGACTTGAAAATGAATAGTCAAGAGGGTTGTACTAGGGCAGAGAACAATGTATTTCTGACTGTGTGATAAAAGTATCTGGTAGAGGAAAAAACTGTGCAAAGCCTCAAATTGGTTGGGAGTCTGAATATGTTGAAATCTTCCCATATTTATGGGCTTAGATTTTGAGAGACTTACGTGTATCACCTTAATGTAATAACATAGCGTGACTATTCTTTGTAAATAGTGTTTTGAACAATTCTTTTGTATTTAACTATCTTATCCTGCCTATACACTTCTAAAATTTTGCAGTCCTGTCTCTGTCTTTTAAAAACAAACAAGCCCGGTTCTCTGGCCTCTCTTTATAAAAGCATATCAGAGTGTGCTTTTGTCACAATATACCTTTATCAGGGCAGAACCCCTGCTGTGATAAAACTGAATCTGTCATGTTTTCCATTTGAACTGATAAATATCATTCATTTAAGCGTTTCTTGCATCTGAGATTATATAACATTTGTTAGGTTTTTGCTTCATAGTTTTTTTCATTTTCATATAATCCCGTATTTACTTCTGTATACTTGCCTGCCTTTTAAAAATTGGAATATTTTTTATCTTATAACTTTCTCCTCTAGCAGTACAGAAGGTTGTTTCTCCCATGCTTTCGTAAAGTGTTAGACTTGTCAAGCTAAAAGTTGTGTTAAATGGCTTATCTACATAGAACAATGCTAGTCTTTTCATAGATACACTAAATGGTAAATTCCTGGTACAAGTATTGAATAAATCATGGAGTTATAGCAAGACTTTTTTTTTTCCAATTTAAAATCAGAAAATAAACTTTAAAAAGAAACCTTAAATTTGTAAGTGATTATGTCAGAAGATTGAAGTCTTTTTGTAGGCATTCATACTCCATACTGCGGTCACTTGCAAAAAAAGAAAAAAGTAACAGTCATGATATTCATATCCCTTACAGACAGGATTTTAAAAATTCTTTATTTCCTAGTAAATCAAAATATAATCTTCTTAGACTAGAAGCTGACCATTACATTTTTCAGAGAGAAAAAACAGTACTATTTACCATCTGGTTTCCTGTGATGTTTTTTTGAAAGAGAGAAGAGGGAGAGAATGACATGACTTTGGGTTGAGCTTTTGTTTGTTTTTATTTTTTTTTCTCTCCAGTTATTTTTCTCTTATGTAAACTGTCATCTACACCCATGTTTTGTCTTAAGCATCTGTCTCTTTCTGGTCTCTTATCAGCGTCTGTCTTTTGTAGGCACATACGTACACATACATGCACACTCATTCATTTTTTCACAGAGGTCTTGAAAAATTGATTGTATATTCTGTACACAAGGCAGTAAGCTTGTTTCCGCCAAAACCAGAAACTAAACATGACAAGCTTCTGCTGAAAGCCAGTTTTCTTGATGCCTGGCTGCTGGGAAGGATGGTAGAATTCAGTGAGTGGTATAGAACAGAATCATAGAATAGTTTGGATTGGAAGGGACCTTTAAAGGTCCAACCTCCCCTGCAATGAGCAGGGACATCTTCAAATAGATGAGGTTGCTCAGCGCCCTGTCCAGCCTGACCTTGAATGTTTCCAGGGATGGGGCATCTACCACCTCTCTGGGAAACCTGTGCCAGTGTTTCACCACCCCCAGAGTAAAAAAAATTCTTTCTTATATCTAGTCTGAATCTTCCCTCTTTTAGTTTAAAACCATTACCCCTTATCCTATCACAACAGACATTGCTACAAAGTTTTTCCCCATCTTTCCTGTGCATCTGAAAATTGCCATTTCCCACTTACTTTGATTTGGTGAACAAGAAAGCATTCAGTTTGTGTTTGTTCTCCCTTTTCATTTTAAAGGGTTTTTTAGCACTATAACAGTAAGGGAAGAGCCACTGCACTTAAAGACTTATCTTTTTTTCTGTAGTCTTTCCCAGGAAATAATTCCAATGCTGAGAGCTGGCATTGAGCCAGCAGAGTGCTGCCAGAGAAGCCTTTGATTAATTATCAAGATTTCTGTACTACGGAGGATGCAAAAGCTTCCTGTTAGGCTACTTTTGATGTTCAGTTGACTCTCTTTTCCTCTCCCTTAGTGCTTTTGGTAGAACTTGAGTTCCCAACAGTACAGAACCTTTATCACTTGCCATAATTGAAACAACTATTAAATATGCATATTAAAGTACAAAATAACTGCAATAGAACTTGCTTAATCAGCATCTAGTAAATAGTAATCTTGTCAGTTGGGGTTAATTGGAATTACAGATGCAGTCTGACATACTTCTTTATTTTATCTTCACATAAAACTAATATTCTTACTGATGGTTATGGTTATTTTTACAACTGTCAAGCAGTAGCTCAAGGTTGCTTATTTCCTGTACTATTACGTACTATACTCTTCAGACATCTAAAAAGTCACACTTGATAGTAATCCAGGTTTAAAATTATGTAATATTTTTGATGCAAAGAATGTTTTAATGTAGCTAATGATGTCAAAAACCTTTTGTAGGCACCAAATGAATGCGTTTTATCCAGTTTAATAAATTCCAGGTCCATGTTCCCCTTAAAATAATACAAGAAAACACAAAGCAAACACGCTATATGAATGAGGCTTGGATATATGAAATGGTAATAGCTGTACATTGCAGATAGCTACTTCTTTGTCAATAATAGGCTCCTTTTGTTGCGAGTTACAACGTTGCTATAGCTTATTAACTATGAATTTAATATCGTTTCTTAAGTACTGGGGGTAGTTAATATCTACATGCAGTATGAAATTCAAACTCTGGGGCAGGATGTGATCGATATAAATAAAGCAGGTAGTATTTGTTTGCCTTGTTCTTATTTGCTGTTAACAGCATGAAACAGTTAAAAACTGTTTTATCACAAAACACGTAATGTTTACTAATAAACAGGTTTCATTTTGAAGCGCTTGCTGATTATCTCTGACCATCATTGCAGAAAAAAGATTCTTACCTTTTGACCTCTTGCAATTCTCCTTCTCAGTTCATTGGCATGATTTCCTAAATTGATACCTCAGAGAATCCTTCCTGGCATCAGAAGTTGTCCGTAGTAAATCATGTAGTGTTAGTCTGGTTGGGAGAAAGATTTGTTAAAAATCCAAAACGTATTTGATACATTAAGTTTCCTAAGTTATAAATTTGGATCTACGTGTATTCTCTATGTAAAACAACAATTACATTTTTATAACAACGGAATTCAAGTCTATAAGCAATTTGAGTCCTAGAAACAAAACCAGAGTAGAAATCACAGTGTCAAAACTCAGAAGAAATTTTCTAGAGTATTATCTTAAAGTTACATTTCTCCACCTCTGTCACTAAGTAGTTAATAAATATTCTGAAATTTAATACCATGATGCTTGATTCTTTTTCTTTTCTCCTCTCCAATAGCTGTGTGGAGTTTGACTTGAATGTAAACAATGTTGTAGGAATAAGAAATACATTCCTTCTGAGGACCTATGCACACAGTAAGTTTTTAATATATTTTCTTATTTCTATAAACTTTGGGGTTTAGATTTGTATTTTGGTATCAATAGACTACAAAATTCAGTTGAATGTATTAGATTACTATATCTATCTATCTATATAAAATTACGTAATGAGCTGCATTAGATAGCTTTAAGATAACTTTTTCTTCCTCACTCTAAATACATGTTGAAAAATGATATGTATCAGCTAGGTATGTTTTTAATGGAATATGATTATATTCAGAAGATAAAAAACATTCTTCATATTAAGGTCTACATCTGCTACAAGGGCTGCTTCAGTATTCTGCAGATAACGAGATCATTATACTAATGATTATCTAGTGGTATAATCTCCAGTTTCTTTTATTTCCTTACAGCCACTGATAGGTATGTGTGGCTGATAGCTAGCTGTGTCTGTATGCTGTTACAGAGTCTTTCCTTGGAAGATTCAAAATACTTCTTCATTTTTTATACTAACCCCAAAACAAAACTGGTTTGTGTCAAGAGTTTGCATTTTAGGGAGAGATTGTGAAACAGACTTCTGAAGGGAAGTAATAAGAACAGCACTCTTAGCACTAAACTAAGGTTTTCTTACATAGCATCACAGTGTCATTTGGGACATAAATACATAAGGAGTGGACCTCAGGCTAATTCTTCTAGGCCATTTGTAGTTCTTCTTTGCCACTTTCTTCAGTTCTTGCATACAGGAATTCCCTTCTATTTTGGGTAGGAAGTTATTAGTGAAATTACCTTTACTAGTTCATTTTTACTAATATTTTGGTCAGAGTAGTTCTAGTGGTCCATATTCACATTACTAGGGGAGTCTACAACTTGTCCGGGATCAGTGGGTCAACTATAATTTCTTCGTACATCCAGGAATGCATATGCCTGGAGGAGGTTTTCCTTCCAAGCCTAAAAGGGTTTAGGAAATAATTGTGATTCATGGCTACAAGTGAGGGGTCACTTCAGCAAGTCTGATGTTGACATAGTTTTCCTAACTTCTGCCACAGATTCCCCTTACTGCTCTCAGCAAATCACTGTAGGGCAGACAAGAGTCCAGATGTGAGCAAAGCAGTGGAAGGGGTCCTAGTGTCCCCCCTTTTCTTCCGTTCTGCCTTGGTGCCCACTTTTATAAGGTCAGCAAAATTAACTTTATGTCTCCTGATGAAGGATAAATATTGTTATTTTCTTGAGATTAAGAAATGAGTTAGTAACTAAGGGAGACTTGTGATTGAAAAGATTATCTCCTGATTGTGCTGGACTTTCTTAAATGGGCAAACTATATCAAGCATAGTCTGTCTTGTTGTCTTTGGACCAGAAGACTCTTCAGGTGACAGAAGGCAAACAAAAGTAAATGGAAAGTTTTATCAGACAGTCTCTTTACATGCTTTTGAAGTCGTATCAACCAGGGTGGATAGCATTAAAAGTATTAGCCTGCTCATTTAAATTTGTGGCTGAAGGGCTTCACTCTGCATGGGAGAAAAAAAGATCTAATTACCTCTTATGTGGAAGATGTATGGGTCTTGTTGTTCCATTAGAACAAATTAGATGCTCAGGCAAACAAGGGACTCGTTATCTTAGTCAACATGATTTTAAAGAAAACCCAAACCGTAAATACTTCCATGGATGCTCTTGTGTCTTTTTTGAAATCAGCCCTTCTATATTGGTGCATAGGTGCTGTAGAAAACGTCAAAGGTGATATGGCAAAGTGAAGCAGAATGTCCACAGAAAATGTAGGTAGATTAAGCAGAGCTAGAAACTGAGTTCTGTGCTGTTGTGTTATCAGTTGTTTGCCTAAGGAGGCATGTCTGCAATTAAATCAGCAATTGATGGTAGGTATTTCTCAATAGTTGAATTTGGACCTTTGAGCAAATTACATTACTGTGTACTTTCTCAAGCAGGTAGCTTGTTGACTGATGAAGGAGTATCAGAAAAAGATTAATGGCCATGTTGCACACTAACTTTATTTATAATACTACTAATTACAGGCACTAGCGGACAGAAAACTTTATCTCAGAATAAGGTAAACTAAAAGGAGCTGCTTTGTTTCTAAGAGGTCTTCCAGATCTAGGTCATTCCTGCTGAGAAAAAAAGTGGCACTTACAGGGGCATGTGCAGTGAACCACTGTGAACAGGTTGTGAGAAAATCACATGCTTGATAGCACTTTCAGAATAACAGAGAGCAACCCAACTGGTGCTGTTGTAGGATGTCTGCTGTCCTGGACTGCAGGGAGGTTGGACTAGATGACCTTTGGAGGTTCCTTCTAACCCAACACGTTCTATGATTACCTATTGTTATATTCCTGTCCTGATGTGCAGAATACAAAAACTTTGCACAATGTTGTGAGGTTAGAAAAGATACTCCAGAACATATAACGTAAGGCCATCATAAGGCACTTGACTGAGCTGATGATCTGCTTCCACATATCTGCACTTTATAAATTAAGTATGCTGCAACATCCCTAGGAGGTGGTGGTGAGTGACATCTCCCTACAACACACTACTACCTTAATTAGAAGTCATTCTGTATTCCCCAGAAATTCAGAATATCATACCTGGAATATGACTGTATCTATGTCTTTCCTCATGAAAAACGTATGTCTTGATTTAATGAGTTACTGTATCTAACATCTCATCTACATAAAAACCTATTGAGGATAAGGCAAATTTAAAATTAATGTTTGTATGCAGACATTACTGCTTTCATGGATCCTGAGGAAAACTTAAGAATGAGCTCTGTGTCCTCCAACAAGGAGAATTCTTTTTCCTGCCATCGAAGTGTATATAGTCTAAATAAATAGTAATTAAAAAATTAGATGTGCTATGTCCTGGCAGCAAGTTAATTCAGGGAAAATTAGTACAATGGACTGGAGAACTTAAAAGTGGAATGTGACACTGCTGCATTGGCTGATGCATTCAGTTTTTCTTATCTGCAAGTTGGCTGGCATACCCCTTGTAACGTGTCTGTGGATCTTACTACTCAAAAGACTGTTTTCAAGTGCAAATATTTTTTTCTGATTTTTATAAGATGGATAGTAGTTGTAGAATAACTAAACAATTTCTAGTAAATGGTTGCAAAAGGTAATCTTAGAATACAAGAGTATCATGTTGATTAAGTAGGAACAAATGTTGATTGATTGCTGCCTAGATAAATTTGCTTTTTTTGAGATGTATTTATTTTAT
>VYZM01004187.1:58041-73073 GCA_013398915.1 Dromas ardeola
GAGGTGCTGCTGCAGTCTTTAAACTCATTATGTAGGAGGCTGCAGCTTCATATTAGAGCCAGTGGGTTTCATATGCAATTTTAACTCCATGCTGTGGGAAAAATAAGTCAGGCCTTCCTTTTGGAACGTTTCTATACCACAGTTATGGGAACTTGGCAAAAAGTGCATTAGCTTCACCTACCCTATCTCAGTTAAACTGCAGGCAGCTCAGTGCAGGTTACCTTACTTAGCCTCTGCTCATGCAGTTTTACTGGTGTGAAAATGCAAGTCCAGTTCAGAGATTCTCTCATGTTAAAATTCTTTAGCATACAGAAGGCAAGGGATGGTCTCGGATGTTCCTGTGCAAGATGATTCTACCCGAGTTCAGGGGGAGTAACTACTAACAAACAGAGGAGCACAAGAGGTGTCGAGTCTTTTCTTTTAAGTTGTCCTTGAACAAATGATAAGCAGCTTTTTTATTGTGAAAAATGTATGCACCTAGATTAAGGCTGTGTGCATGTGTATATACATGGTCTCTGATTTTATTTTGACAGGAATCTTTTGATCCTACTATGCAGTTGCATCTTGTTCATCAAGCTCCACGTACCATTCCTCCTTACAGCTCAAAAAATGGATCAAGCCTTGGGGATTTGCTAATAGGCTTCTTCAAATATTATGCCACAGAATTTGAGTAAGTAATAAGCTCATCTTAGCGTTTTAGAATATGCAAAACTTTGATTCCTTCTGTTCATTATATCAATAGTTAATAACCCTTGAAGAGAAAGAATAGCAGTAATGCAGGAGTGGTAACTTGACAGAGAGGAAATGGGTCAAAAGACTAAAGGACAACAGGAACGCTGATAAAGAGTGTCCGACATCTTTTGTTTAGCCAAGCATCTTGTCCTGTAATAGAGCTGCCAGAAAACCTTAGAGAGCTTTGTCCTTTAAAAATAGCTGGGTTTTGTTATATTACACTATTCTAAAACTGCATATCCATATGTGAGAAAAATTTATTCTTTTTAGTTGTAGTTTAAGGTATTGATTGTGATTCAAACCTTAATAGCTGCGCTTGTCTTCTCTCACCCCGAGTCAATGGAGGTAACTGACCAGGTGGCTCCTTACTTTGACTATAATATATATCAATATAGGCCACACCTAGTGAAGAATTCTCCCATATATAGCTAGTTCACTAGCCTTGTTGGATTGCTAGAATCCAAGTTTAATTTTGGCATCTTGACTTTTTTGTAAAAGAGAAGGAGAAGCTCAAGTTGTGAGGGCATCTGAGAACACTCTAGATTACGAACATTTTGCCAAATTGTCACTCGAGAATTTCTTATAAAAAGTGCTTGTCCATATACAATATCAAATGGTTATGTTTCAATAAGCTTAAGGATCTTTTAAAGAACTTGTTGCTGAGGCAGTTGGTTCATACATGTTGCTTTCCTGTGTATGTTCATCATATCCGTTTCCCAGAAGGAGAACAAAATGTGTAACTGCTGGCTATTCATTATAATTTTTGAAGTGTTCATCTTTTACTTCAATGTAAGAAGTAAATAATGAAATCCTTGTAAGAAAACATCGCTGGGGTGTGCACCACATGTGGAATATTAGGCTAAATCCATATGGCCTATGGCAATTCAAAGTAATTGGATTTTGTGCATGCTTAAGCCTGATTCTGAGAGATTTTCACATGAAGGATTTTCCTTCAATGATCTCTGCAGGTAAGGGAATGGCCTTTTGTTCTAAAAGTTTCTCCTGAGGACCTTTCCTTTCAGCTGGCAAGGTGCTGTTTGTTAAACAGATAAATTAGAAGACACTGCTGGGGGATATCCTCAAGTTCCTGATTATGTGGGATGCTAGATGCATCCTTAACTACTTGTCTGTATAATGAGCTGTTAATCTTCTCATACATGACAGTAAATATCTTTTCCACTAAGGAAGAAGTTTCTGGTTTGCCTGTGTAAACTAGCAGAGATGATCTTGCCCAAATGCAGGAAAAATACCTAATTTGATTTTTCTGGTTTGGGTGCTTGTGAACGTAGTTAAGAGCAGATTTCTGCTAAGTCAGTAGCTGGTCCAGGAAGGCTTCTTTTTTTTTGCCTGCTATTAGACATGGAGGGTATCCTAAGAAGTATGAAGACTGACAATGCTGCAATATCAGTACTTGAACTGATGGTAATCCTTGAATATCGTTTTTGTGATGATCATAAATGAGGAAAAAATGTTACTAAGCAAAAAAAAGAACATCTGGCTTGTTTTTCCAGTGTTAAGTATTTAAACATTTGACTGGTGATATTGTGTTTTAAAAAAACAAACCCAAACCACACAAAAAACCTCCCAACAACACCAAAAAAACCCACCACAACAAAAAACCTGTAAAAAACAGCCGTTAAAATTCCTGTGTTGAAAATGTTACATAGCTGAGAAGTCATATCAGGAAATTATGTACCTAATGCATCAGTCTGTATTATTTTTAACTCTCTCTGCTACAGAAATCAAGCTTAGTCAGCTTTATTGTTAACGTGACTATCTTTGTATCCCTGACAACTGTAAATCCTGTTTGAAAGGAGGAGGTTGTGTGTCTCAAAGATACTACAATTCTGTATAGTTTCATAAAAACTGGTAATTGACTGGAGAAGAGAAAGCCAAGTTAATGCCCGTGCTGGGGGAAAGGCGGGCAGAACATACTGTTTAAACGTTTTTGTGTGTGTGATAGCCAGCTGATGAGAACAAGTACAGTGTTGTGCTATCCATGGTATGTTATTTTGCTTTGAAATTGCTGATGGAAACAATGTTACAGGTGAGAATGAGGATAAGAGTTAAATACACTCAACACAGGGCTCTCTAAATTCTGCCTTTCATGGAAGAACTAATATTTTACTGCTGAATGTTTTGAATATATTCATTGCTGTAATCATATTTTTTTCCATGTTTGCATTCCCTGTAAAGCATTTACTAGAGTTTTTATGCACAGAAATTCTGAGATTGTATTTCAAATACTGTGATTGTTAAGTTAGGTCACATTTAAATGACCTGTACCGTACTAGTGAATTTTCACTGTTGAACTGTAATTCAAAGATTTTGAATTAAAAAATAAAATTAGATTTTGAAGCGTTTGATTAAGAGAGTACTAAAGAGAATACTACTTCAGTTTTCATAAAAGTGACTTTTGTAGATTCCTATTGATGGATTAGGACACAAAACTACCAGGTTTGATACACAGGATCTGTTCTGCCGAAAGAACAGCATGCAGTTAAGAATGATCAGACCATGTGTGAAGATCATCATTTTGGACAGAATGAGTCATTGACGCCACCTGCCTGGAATGCTTAACTGATCAGCTCCCTTACATGTATTGGTCAGGAAGATGAAGGGAAGATGGAGATAAGTTGTTTTAAACTTCCCCCTTGGTCTAGCAAAGGCCAGTAGGTATTTCAGTTAAAGTCTATGGTTTTAATTTACTTGATGTAGTGAATAATACATGAAGGCAGGATGGGCCCAAACAGTAGGACACGAAGGAAGAAACAGGAACCTTGCAGCTGTGCAGCCATGAATAAGTTTATCTCCTTGTGCTGTGTTCTTTTCCCGTATGCTTTTAATCTTATTTGTTTGTTTAGACTATAAGATCTTGCAGAAAATTGCCGATTACCATGCGTTTATACAGTGCACATTCCACATACCCACTCTGGGATTTTTTTGGTGTGTCCATAGGAAGTAATTTTTATCCTCCTTTATAAGTTACAAGAAATGTGATGTGGAAATTGATCCATATATTGGACTTACACACTACATATGACAAAGCTTGATTTGCCGACATGGTTGTATAATTAGCTTGCCATAAGAGTTCAAGTCTGTGTAATGTTTTGCATGAGACAGCTGGCTAAAAGTACACTTATAACTCCATTTCAACTTTTAAGTATTTCAAACTGTCAAGGGTCTGCTGATCGCACAGTGAATGTGACCAAGTAAAAAATGTATGGAGGTGTTCTCAAAAGAAAGCATTTGGAAACTGGTCCATGTTTACCAGGCCCTCTGGAGAGAGTGTCTGGTTTCATTCCTGCAGCTGTGAGTGAAGGCAGCAGGTTTTCACTTGGCTGTCTCTCTACAAAGTGAGACCTTGACGCATGGCCTTGCTCCCCTGAAGCTGCTGCTAGGGAACCTACAGACTGTCCTTTGCGACTGTACTTCTCTTAAATCTATTGTTTCAAGTTATGCGTTTAAGATCATTCATTGATTAAGTTGTATTTCATGGACAAGATAAAAGATTGGTTACATTATCATGGCAAAATATAAAATACAGTTGCTCATGGCTCTCTTCAGGGTAGAATTGCTCAGGGAATAAAGGGATCATTTTTTAACAGTATATTGAATTAAATATGCTTGCAATTTGTACCCATCTTAGGGGGTTTATGCAAGTGGCTTTGGCTTATAAGAATGCTCTGGAGAAGATAAGCTTTTTAATTTACTTGTAGAGTATTCATACACGCTTAGATGTGGATATGCCTGGTCTTTTTCTTTCAAATTCTTGCCTTCTCTGTGAGGAGCACATACCTAATGTGGGCAGTGACACCAGAAATAACTGATAATTGAAATATCTGTTTAAATGGTTATTGTTAGCTTATGGATTGAAAGTGTGTATACAGAGAATATTTGCTTTGTGTTGGCAATAATGAAGTTACTGTGTGCAAGCCAAAACAGTTAAAATCGATACACAAATTATTTGTTATTGGTAATTGATTTATAATTCAGGCTGATTTCGGTATCAAGGCAGGGTAAGTGAAGGCTTAATGAGACTATTAGATGAAATAGTTGTTTTCAAGTTTAAATAAAAAGCTGTTTAAATAGCTAGAAATGTCACCTCTTTTGTTGCTTTTTGTGAAACCAGTGTATTATAAATGCATTTGTTTTTTGCTGAGGAATCAAGCCAAGTATAACCTAGAGAAAAAAAAAGTCAAGAGAAGAATTACATGTTTGAAGTGAAACAATAGAGCCTGGTTTAACCAAACACAGATCAAATACTTTGTTGCGTGATTTATTTTTTTTTTTTCCACGCTGCCCTAGTTATCTCTGATTTTTAAATTAGCTTTTAGAAAAAGCAGAAGAGTTGAACTGTCAGCTTCTGCTCATGACCAATGTTCTGGAGCTGCAGTTTTAAGTTTCTTTGGTGGTTTAGTCACATACTACTTCTCTTTTGGCTTTTTGTGTTTGTATGTTGGGGTTTTTTTTAGCAATTCATCTGAATTTATTGATAAGCCGTGTTAATGGTAGTTAATTAAAAAGACATGACAGGAAAGTATTTGGTCCTTCACAATATCTCTAATTCTTGCAAAAGTAGCCTGCTATGGGAATTAAGGAGAAGGAGAGTGATGGGTTAGAAGTAAAGCTTTAGTTTGCATTGAATGTGAGAAATTGTCATCACCTGTACTAATTTTCTAAAGAATATATCAAATCTAAATATACACAGCAGTGAGTGAACAAGTAATTTGAGGTATCCTAAACTATGCTTCATGTGCTGTGTCCTGCGCTTTTTTGAAATAGGCCCTATTCATATTCTTAAATAGAAGAAGAACGTACGTGTTCTGTGGAAGTATAGTTACTCAAACAGATCACTTTGATAAGTGGTTTTAATCATGGGTTATATCCAAGATAATTTGTAGAATTACAGGCATGGATTTTTAACTGGTGTAAACTGTCTTATCACCACTGACTTAATGGGGTTATGACAGCTGATCTGTGGTCTAGGGAGCACAGAGTTCTTCCAAATTTATTTGATGAATTATAATTGTATTTTGATGTACAGTTGATATTTACAGATTTACTGCAGGTGGCTGGTGCATCCAGCCAAGCTCCTCTCCCTTTGCATTACGTCAAACGAGTGATTCAGTCAGGAGATCACGTCAGGTGTACATAACACCAGTAGAACTAGCAGCATGCTACCCAGCAGTTTCTAAGCCCCATTTAGTCAGGGCATATGGTGATGCGTTGTTGGTGATCCAGGCGTTTTGCTGATGTGGTAGTTCCCTAGTTCAGTTAAGAGCATCTGAAAACTGGCTGGGTACGTAAGAACATAAAACTGCAAGTGGTTGCTTTGGCTTCCATTACGTTTGGCATATTGTTGTGCCCAGCATCATAAAGATCATAAAGATGCTTGGCATATCGTAAAGGTTGCCTTATAAACTGCCTGCTGTTCCTGTTTCAGTGTGGTCATTTCCTGTGGTTTTGTTGTTACAAAATTGTGTGCAGAAAGCAGTAGGATATCTTCAAATGCATATTTGAGTAGTTGTTCTGTTGTTACACTTGTAGGAGATCTAAAATTCAGCACATGCAAAGTGTTAGTGCTTTTTAATAGTAGGTTCCATACACCAGGAATGCTGACCTGTAAGCGAGCTATCTTTATATATCTCTATAGTGTTGAATTTTTTTTTTTAATAGAATGTAGTATGTGACTTCATCTGCACTTAAACTCCTTATGTTCCTTTTGTCCCTACAGAAAATTCTGAAAGATAGATTTGAGGCTGTAATTTCTTTTGAACTTAGAAATAAATGTAGGTGTCCATATTCAAGTTGATGTTGTTTTTTGAAAAAATTATTCTTTTGTGAACATACGTTACTTATGTTCTGTTTTGCAGATGTTTTCGTAAATTATCTTGTGTTTGTGGAAAATTTTTCTTTTTTCCTATCCATCATTCCTTACTCTTATATAGTGAATTATGAAGATTAGACTGTTACACTAAATTACTCATTATTATAAAGTACTGTGTTATCCAGGCTTATGACATAGCAATTCTACAATTTTATGATGTAAACTGATACTATTAATTTAGAATCAAGAGCTAAAAATTTTGCAAATGGTTTTTCTTTTTCGTAGTTGGAGCCACCAAATGATTTCAGTTCGTGAGGCCAGAGCTATTCCAAGACCTGATGGTACTGAATGGAGAAACAAATTTATTTGTGTAGAAGGTAAAATGTAAAGCTTCATTATAATTTTTAACTGTTAAAGATATCAAATACACAAACCTGTGAATTAGACGTTGTAATATATTTATGTAGAAACTTAAGTTTAACCAGTGTAAATAGTTTTGGAAACAGTCCTGCCAAAAACATTCGAGAAGGAAGCTTTAAGTTCTATAGTGTTTAAAAATAGTTCTCCTGACCTTTTCTTCAAGAGCACTCATTGCCCTGTTGCTTTTGGAACAGGGATTAGGACTTTGAGAAGGAATGGCTTTTACGACAGTAGCGTGTGTTTTCCTGCTCTGCAGAAATAGTCGTCAGTTTTGCCAAGTTGAGCTTCTGAAAAGACAGAGCGGGCACATACTCAGATTCCTCTCTAAGAATATTCTTTGTTGTAGAAATGCTCTGGCATCGCAAGTCCTAGCAGCGACTACGTTATGCGTATGTCAGTCCCCTTGTGGCAACTGTTTTTGGCTCGCTTTTGTATGTACAGTTTCTGCAGAGACTGTATGATCCCCTCTAGAATTGGAGGGTAAACCCAGGCTAGCTTTTGGAGTTGCAGGTCTCAGCCTTCTTAGTGCAGGCTGAACTGGGCAAATGCAGCATACAGACTACTTGCTTCATGTGCTCTTGATGCCGTTCGGCTGTCATGGGAAATATACATGGAGCTGAATAGATAGCATGCATAGGAGATGAAGCTTGGACAAGGGAAAGGGAAGATAACAGCCCAAGAGAAGGATTGAGATATTAGGAGAATCTAAAAAGAACCAGCGAAGGGACTGAGAGGTGCTGCGTAACGAAACAGTTAACACAAAGAGATAAGAAAGGGAAGTGAGAATCAGAATGCAGCAGGTGAAGGGGAACTGATTGGACAAGGGACCTTGGATAAGGAACCAAAGTGGACTGGGAGCAGAATAAGTAGGTGGTTTAGGACTCTGGGGTGTAGAGGGAAGGTTTGAAACCAGAGAGGTGGCGTGGTCCCTGTCTGTAAATAAATGCAGGCTATTAGGATCAGGATATCAAGTGCTGAAGTTTTAGGATAAAAGAGGAACAGAACTTGGGACAGGAGCCAAACAAATGAGGTTTTTAGAGACTGGGAAAATTTTTCTGGGGGTGAAGGGGGATAAGGCAGAAGTCCTGTGGCTGGAACAGACATCCCTCAAGATTGCTGGGGGTGGGAGTGCACCCATGTGTGCATGCACATAAGCATGCATGTAACTTCCTGCATTTGTGCTGCGCTGTGCAGACAGTAGTTAAGTACTGGTGGTAGGTAATACGGCCTATTGCACCAATTTGGCCATAATCATACAGATGACAGCGTGAAGCCACATGATGGGATTCCTCTTCTTTCTTTGACTTTTGGGGGGAAAAATCAACTACCAGTCATAGGGGAAAAAAATACTCTGAAAGACGACTACGTGCTTGACTCTGCAGTCTCAGAGTTGAGAAATGTGAGAATTGGAGTATCTGCACAGCTGAAATGATAAGGGATAGTGCAGGCAGGGCCAAGGCTCTGGTCTGAACGTGGGAGGTGGGAATGCTGGGCAGCTGTGTCTGCCGCTGTCACATGATGCCGATCCGCTGTGTGGCCGGGGAGGGGGGGACGGGGCTGCGTGTGTTTCAAGCTCTCCATTTTTTTTATGGCATTACAAAATGGTTGAGTAGTTAGGTTTTGTTTCTGTCAGGTTGGAAAATAGCATCTCAGCATACAAAATAGGCATTTTAGAATTTGTATTAAATGGGCTTGATTACATACAAGTTTTCCTTAAGAGTGCGTCTTGCATTTGCACTGTTAAAAAACCAAAATTATCTATAGGTGGTACATCCGATTCCTTCCTGTTACAGTGTGCTTCAAGACTTCATTAAGAGTCTCACACACCAAGTTTTTGCTTCTAAGTTGGAAGGGAAAAATTAAATTTCCTATTTCAACTGAAAGTAGGCTTCATCTTTATAACAGCTGTTAAGATGAACTATTTTAACAACGTATGCAGATAGACTTCTGTGTACTTCAAGAAGAAGCTTTTAAAAGCTAGCTAAACATGTCAACATATTCTGGTTTTGTCAGATTTTCCAGTTAGCAGACTAAAATTTCAGTAATCCGTGTTCTTGCATGTATTTTTTAATATTTTAAATATATTTGTTGATAAATTACACAAGTCTGTGCCTGCAAGTTGCCACAGTTCTGCATGTAGCACTGTATTTAAGCTTGCTCAAAGAAAAAATTGTGTTCTGTTTTAATTTTTATTGGCCATAAGACTGATTCTCACTTGTATTTCTGCTGTTAGAGAAACAAATATAGTGGAGATGCTCTTTTCAGACAGTTTAAAATCTGGCAGGCTATTACCATTATGGGGATACAGAGAACACTGCTCTTAGCTAACATTTGTGAACATTCCTGGTCAGAAATTCTAAATTGCTAGTGACTGTTCGGGTTTCAGTTTAAATCTTGTCTGTGTCAAATAATATCATACACTCTACTTATTCAAAAGACACAGCCTGGAAAAGCTAGAAATATGGTGATTTTGTGAGACAATTAAATTGATAGTCATTCAGGGAATGCCATCAGAAGCCATCTAAGCTGCACCTGATTCATGCTTCTACTTTTAAATCTTTCAGATCCACGTGCTAAAAAGAATTCTAAAATAATTTCTCAGGGTTTGGTTGCAGAAGTTCTGAAGTTTTATGATTTGTTGTATTTTCATTTGGAAAGACGATCCCCTTTAGCCTTTCCCTCAAGCACCAGTTTTGAAGTTGTATTACTTTTTTTCTTTTATTATTCTTATCTCTGTGTGTGAAGAAAATAACTTACGATGGGCTCGCACTGTCTTAATGGTTAGAAAATGTAGTGGTGTAAATAGTAGCTGATTGCAAAATTATTCTTGCTGCGCTACAGGGAATGAGTTTGTCTTTTGACAGTCAGTAAATATGCAGGAAGAATAAAGGGAAAATGTGAGTCAGCTTTTGTGGCTAGAGTACCTTTTTTCCTGCTGACAGTTTCAGAAGACTGTACAGCTTTGCTCTTGTTGCTTTAAAAAACATACATCTCTTGATTCAACATAAAGTATGTGAAGGTTCTAGCATTAAAGAAACAGTTAACATCATGTTTAAGACACACAAAAGAAATATAGTAATGCTTCGCATGGTAAGGGACATGGAATTCTTAGTGGCAGTAGGTCACTGTGTCAAATTATGTGACTGACTTTAGAGGACCACATACCTTTTTTATTTGATTGCTAGTTTTTTGTTCCAATCTAAATTTATGATGCATTCTAAAGTAAAATAAATCTTCCTGTTAATGTCCATTGAAAACTTGATAGGTAGTTTGAAGAGAAACCTCTCAAATACAACATCTAGTCCATGAAACAGTTTCTTTGTGAATTTAAATAGCTTGCAGAAATAAAAACCCAGTGCCATGGAACATGTTCCAAATTTGAAGTCTCAGTCTCCATAATGGCATAAGCCCTTCTGATGTCTTTTTAATGCTTTATTTTACTATATGTCCCTATCTGAATAAAAAAAATTCATAACCAACAAACAAAAAAACTACCTGACCTAGCAAATACTTCTGTGGTTCTGTGGCCCTTAAGGACTTTCATGCATTCTGCAAGTGTGAAATGTACCATGTTACTTAAGCAGTTCTCTAGTAAGGGAAAAAAGACTGTAAAATCTGTTTTGTAGTGCATTGTAATGCATTGTCTCTGCATCATAATTTTTTATCTACTGCTTTAATGCTCCAACCCTATCAGCAGCAAGGAGTACTTTTTTAATCCTTCAATTAAAAAACCAAAAAGTTCCAAAGCATTAATTATGTTAACAAAAACAAAGGGAAAACATCATAAATTTGTAGTCTGTTAGAAGATGGAAGCCCCAGATTGTTAACTTATGAATAGGTATTGTAGAATACATATGAACTGATGAAATATATTTTTACAGCAGTGGACACATCTTATATAAAAATTTATAGAAAATATTTTACTATACTCCATGTATTTCACTAAGAAGCTGTTGAGTGAGATGAATCTAAAGTGAACAGTTCCAAGAGGCACATGTGTAGGAAGTTTCAAAACATTTCATATGCAAAATCATACTCTGGTATGTCATCACAGACTATTAAGCAGTAGCAAATAATTACTGATGCATAAATTCAGCACAATCAGGGTGTGCTTCAATAGGTATAATAACTTGCCTTTATTATGGATTATGTAAACATACCATTAGACCATTCAGGGTTTGGGGCTTTTTTTTTTTTTGGATTAATGTTATGAAGAAATAAAGATTGAGAAGCAAAGTGGAATCAGCCACTCAAAACACTCTTGGGAAGCAATGATATGTTGACTCTTCTGGGTTTTATCTGGTGACTTGCTCAGTGAAGACAGCCTAGCTCTAAGGTTTTTTTAACACCTTTAATGTTTGTGTTTGATCTTGCAGAGCCCTTTGATGGGACAAACACTGCTAGAGCTGTACATGAGAAACAGAAGTTTGATATTATCAAAGGTGAATTTCTGAAGGTAAAAAATATATTTAATTTTTCTAGTCATTTTGGTTTTCAAGATAGTTATACAAATGCTAGTCATTGAACCTGCCTGTTTCTGATGTTTGTGTTATGAATATTTTTATGCTTTGTACTATATAAATAATAAAAATCTACTTTTTTAAAAAATGTGGAAAATTATTTACTTAGAATAACTAAGTCTATTTAGTAAGAGTAATTAACGTCTGCCATTTAGCATAAGGCTTAAGTTTAAATGGATACTTGAAATAGTAAACCCTTTGTCTTAGATTTTCGTGTGTGTAAAGTTCTAATGATAGCTAGTAGCTTTAGAATTACAGCTTTATCTTCATTCATTATTTCTTCTTACATGAATTTGACTAGTAATAAACAATGTTTTATACTTCTTCCTATCCGTTTTTTTATAAATATCACCACCAATGGTTTTCTGCTGGTTTTTGACAACTGAATTAAATTGGTACTTTTCTTTAGGGAGACCACACTCATAATTTTAGAACATGAGGAGTTCCAGTCAGTGGAGAAAGCAAGGGCACTCTGAAGCAAGCAAGATTAGGCCTTGGTACCAACTCTTTTACGCTTGTCTCCTATCATAGGCATTCCATTTGGAATTGCAGCTCAAATTCTAGTTTTGCGAGATCTCTGACTATTCATAATGTAGTTATCACTAGAGATTAGTGCACAGAACTGGCTTCCAGCTTTAACCAGTTAGAGTCCCCTGTTATGCTGTCATTGGAGGCGTCTGCTTACTCCAGTTAATCAAGTCTTAAATATCTTGAGGGCTTCTCCAGCAAAAAGGAAATCAATGCCAGATACTCGTAATAAAGCAAATGCTATAAGGTGTTGCCTTAGTCAGAAAAGGATAACTTTTTTGCTTTGTAATTCTGTCAGAAATGTCAGTTTCCTTCCATTTAACCATGTTAGCATACAAAGTACTGAACTGTTCACATACTTTTACATAAAATACTTGATTTTGTGAATCTGCTAAAGCAGTGGTTTGCAAAGTAGTCTGGGCCCTGTCACTGTTGTGTGAAATCAGAGTGAACTTCTCTTTTCAGAGTTTTCAATTAAAACATTGGTTTCAAATCTGAGTGGTTTTCTGAAAAATGCAAAAGCAGCTGTTTGATCCTAGCTGTCTGGAAGCCTATATACTAGAGTGTTATGGCCCTAAAAAAATTTTCTAATCTTTACTTGGAACCATAAGGAATGACAGTTGCTTTAAACTGCAAGTACTTATTAATAGGTTGCACTTTTTCTTTTAAGAAGCCTAAGGAATCTGTTTGTCTCATTGCCCTTGAGAGATTATTCTTCCTGTGGTTTTCATTACACACTGTAGTTAAATGAATTCCATGTAAAGACAGTAGGGTCACTGCAGTTACTTGCAGGTTCATGGCCTAACAGATGTGACAGATGTGTCCTGGAATTCACACTAGAATACAGAAGAAAATGGAAATAACCTATTTTAAAGACACAATTAAGTTCTGGAAATGTCAGAGTGTAACATCTTGTATGAGGAACTCTTGGCATGTGTGAATTCGAGCCAATTATTTTGCAGTCAGAATATCAGTGTAATGCTTAAAGAACGTTAACATCTCAGTCTCCACAAATCCACTGCCTTCTTGAAAGGCAGTACCTTCCTCAATATTTAATTGCATTTTGTGTACCTTTTGGATTTTTTTTCTTCCCTTAAAAAAACAAAGCAAAACCAAACGCCTCTCTTTTCAAGAAGGGTAAAAAATATCAACCTTATTTTTGTGGGTCTGTGAGGCTTACTGCTGACAATGGTATATAAGTATTACTGACAAAAAAAACTTTGTACTTTTTTCCCCAGTCTTGGCAGGTATTACGAGACAAGAAAGACCTGAACTGTATATTACCTTTAAGAGCAACCGTACAGAAAAGATAACCAACTTCTTTCACTTTCTTCTTACTGGATCCTGCTGAAATAAAGAACAGTATCAAAATCAAGAGGCAGTTACCACATGTTTTTTAATGATCTGTTTTTCTCTGTAAACTTTTGTTAAGGAAATGTTTATAATAAAGATTGCGTATTTTATTATTGATATTTGTTAATACAGCTGTTCATTCAAAGATGTTTTCTGAAAACGCTTGCGTTAGAGGAATCTGAAACCACAAGAATAAGTCCATTTTAAGGAAAGTATGGGGATAATACTGACTTGTTGTTTCCAAAATCTGTGTAATCATTATTCAGACACATTTAACCATGAAATAAAGACATTCAGAGCTAAACATTGTGCATGTCTGTCTATATCCTTAAAGCATTGCTCACAGTACCCACTTCTTGATGAACAGACAGCCCATGCTTTACATCTGCTTAATTGCAATAAGCACTTTTGCTCAACTGGGCACTTTCCAGTTTTATTTCCCTTTTACATGGAACAACAAGCAACAATTTATGAAAATTAAGCTAGATTATTGTTGGTAGTGTTCTAGATATCAAGAACTGTAATCTAAACTGGAGTTTTCAAGTAACAGTTCTACTGCAAAGATGACGAAATAAAAAAGGACAAATCAATATACATAAATGCATTATATTCATAGGGAGTAGGCAAGGTACTTTTTAGTGCTTCCTTCTGCATATTTGAAATAGTAGTGGTATCTGCTTTAGCGGGGGAGGCATGAAGAAAAGGAAAAAAAGAAAAACCCCAAACACCCCACAACCCTACCACTGCTACGACAATAAGCTGGACTTCTGTTTTGATTACTGTAAATATTTGTAAATCGGTCAGCTACTGTAAATTAAATTTAAATAAGTAATCTTGAAAATTCCAGCTTTTCCAATATAAAGTTGTGAACCCTCTTTTAGACCTGCTGTAGCACAATTTGTGCCTCTCCTATATTTGTTGTTGAAGACCAATTCATTGTTAAAACTGTACTTACCATTGATGTCAAATTAATGTTCTCATTTTTTAAGTTTAATATTTTGTATGGTGTCCAGTGGAATAAAGTTTATATATGCAAGATACAGCTTATTTTTCCAGTTTATGTTACTTTGTACTGCATATTTAAAATATTTCCTATAATTAAGCAGAAAAGGAAATGCCCTGTGAAGGTAATGCCCCTGTTGCAGATCATAAACTTCCATATGGCTATTTTGCCCTACATCTGTGTGCAGGTAAAAGTTTCAACTACTGCTGTTTCTAACAAGATTGTGAAAACCCTTATAGTTGTATAAAATAACAAGCATTGTCTCTTCTGGGGCAAACTTCTAATTTAAAGTTTTACAGTTTAGAAGCTCTAGAAACTGAACTATTTGCCTGCTGCGAGTTTACTTACTGCGCGCTTCATCGTGATCTAGTCTATGTAAGATTTTGGCTTGCTTCTTAAAACAGCATCCTTCTGCAGTTTTAACAGTCTTGCAGTTTTAATCCAACTACGGCAGTACACTAAAATGTTCTCCCTCCATGCGTATGTTCCCCGTCACTGCCCGTCCTCTTTATAAGATGGTAGACTTGGTCCCAGTAAAATACTCATTTTGACCTGCTTTATGTAAAATGAAAGCACCACTTTTTAGTACAGGATGCTGTCTGGATCCAAAGATGCCTTACAAGCCCCAGATAGATTCCGGGGAGAG
>VYZM01004187.1:73091-133196 GCA_013398915.1 Dromas ardeola
GGGGTGGCGGGTGTGTGGTGTTGTTGTTTGTTTTTTTTTAAAGGTGCTGGCTGTCTGTCTGGAAAATGTAGAACTTTCCCACTGTAGGGTAACTAGGAAGGGACATTTGTGTTCAAACTTGGCAAAAATGTATTTCAAATGAGCTGGATGCGAGGCACAAAACTTTATGCATGTCTAGCTCTTAAGAGTTTGCACTGCATCACCTAAGGTGTCAGCATATCTCACACCTTAAATTACTGCCTTAGGTTTGAGGCTGCTTCTGTTAAAAAAAAAACTGTGGTACCTCCGTGCAACTCCGTAAACGTGGACCCACCAACTCTGGCCTTTTTAATACAAGCCAAGATCTGTAACCGCAATGCCCTGTTCCTTTCAAAAGACTATTTTTGCTTTTTTTTTTTTTTTCCTCAAGTTTATGTACTTCTGATAAGCTACATCTATAATCAGAAATTTAAAGTCTAGGTGGTAGACTGTTTGGGGACAAGCCTGTTTGTCGCATCCTCTCTAACAATGGGCAACTCCCCAGTAGTTTACTGCGTTGGCTAAGCAAGGTGCGAGGTGGTGTAGCTTGGTTTTAGCTCATAGCGAAAGAAGCTAGTGGTTAATCTCACAAGAGCATGGGAAGTGGCAGTGCTCTCACAGACTGAAAAATAATCTGAGAGGTTTGGAAAAAAAATTTCACCAGATGCCGTGTTATGTTATTCTCCTGTCAAGGCAAACAAGAGCAGCACCATCTTCTGTGGAAGTGCTGGACAACTGGAACAACACTGAGCGAATATAATGGTTTTTGTTACATGGTGGGCTGCAACTTTCATCAGAAAACTTCAGCTAAAATACCACAAAATAAATGGTTTGGGAAGAGTGAGTAGGAGCTGAACTTTAACTAACTTTCGATTCAGTTCTGCGTAGCCTGAAGTTGTTCAGAGGTTTAATGACCTGGATTTTCATCTGCTCTGGGCAGGTATCCAGAGCCAGAAATTGACTAACAGCTATCGTAAATCTTAATGTTAGCGTGAAGTTTTCCCTTCTCCTCAACTTCAAAACCAAAACCTTCAGACACCTATTCCTTGGTGTACGCTCTAGCAGGAACAGTTTTTCTGGGAGAACTTTGGTAAAAAGTGGTTTTCACAGCTGACCGAGGTTTCAGTGTGTGTGCAAGGTGCGAGCTTCTCTGAGGCTTCTTACTGCTGTGAAATAAACATGCTTTAGTTCATCTCTGTTTGTTATTTTAGGACTAGTTTTGACTACTCGTTTTGGCATTGGGTTTGCCTGTCATGTCAGACCTTATATAACATCAGGAACTGCTAGTGTCTTGTCTAGGATTTTAGGAACTCACTTTAGTCTTCTAGCAGTGTGTTGTATGGGAGAACCAAACGTTACTGAGAGCTTCCCATTCAATAACAGTAGTGCCAGAACTGGCACAGGCTGTATACTCTGAAACCTGAAGTTTCTCTTCTAGCTCTCTTGCTGTCACTTCTAAAATGTGATTGTGCAAGTGTACTCTCTGTACCTTACACTCTGACAGTATGGCAGGTTATTTTTAAGAAATCCCTTACAAAGAATTCAATGTAAACCAATTTTAAGGCTCAAATTGAAGGGTGGCACGGTTATTTGGGAGAAATGGGCAGCCATGATAAAAGGTTTTAAGACATTTTGTAGATAACTTGAAGTTAGCACTTGTCAACACCATCCCAAACGCTTATTTGGAACCAATGCTTTACTTGAACTTGGGTCACTGGACTTGATTCACGGTATATTTGGTGTTAAATTTAAGTCCACCAGAGAATGTCACTCTTGATTTAATGGACTCTACTTGCTCTAAGTTATCTCACATGCCTTTCGTAGTGTTTATTTTTGTTAGGTTTGTCTTGTTTTCTCTAATTCTTGTATGTTTTGATAAAAGTATTTCCCTCATTCATTTTACAGAGTATGATGCTTGTAGGAAGAGCATGAAAGAATATGCTATTTTAGTCAACTTACAGGTCAAATTAAGTTGTGAGAAGTACAGAAGGGAGAGCACTGGCTCTGGAAATAATTTGAAGGCATTCTGGTAAAAGGGTACTTACCTTCTTACTGTGCTGAAGACTGAATCAAAACTCATGCAATATATGTGTCCTTCGTATATAAGCATTTCTAGAAGATTGTCATGCTCTTGTCTTCCAAGTATAAAGAATGTGAAGTCCTCTACCTTAAACGTCATTCTGCTGTGTACACCGTCTCTGTGCTCATGATAAAATCTGGAGTTTAAGTTAGTATTTGTTTCAGGTACACTTCTTTGAAAAATTATGTTCTGACCTTATAAATTGTGTACCTCAGTGGGTGGGTCAAGAGAGCACAAAGGTTTTATCTGTATGTACTGTTTAGGAAATATTTCACTTCAAGTGAATCTGTCAGTAGAGTTTTCATTTAGCATTGTAGAGAGAGCTTGTACTCAGAAATACGTGCTTGGGTGTTTCTGTACTTAAAGCACAAGGATGAGTTTACTGACTGATTTATAACCAGCTATTTATTTGAAGAAAAAATGAGAGAAAAAAAGGGGGGGGGGGCGGGGAAGGGGGATTAGGTTTATACTGTATATATGATGTTTTATACCTGAAATAACTTAGAAGTTCTTTATTTAGAATTAGATAGGTGCTTGTCCCCCTTTTCTAAAAGATAATTTGAAATACAGTCATTGAGTAGCACAGGTTGGAATTATTTCCGTTTTGTCTGTGAAAAGCTCTGCATTTTGTAAAAAAATGCAGAATAATAAAGGATAAACGTGGCATAACATAAACCCTACATGGTAAAGTAGTTTGTCTTTGCTTTAAATGAAAATTGGTTCACGTCCACTGAAAGAGGAAATTTGAAATGTCCTGTGATTTAACACAGAGACACATTTGGCAGTTCAAATATATTGCCTGTGTGGTGTTAAAAACGACAGTGCATCTGATACACGGTACGGTGTGGATTATTATGGGCGTGTGCCCAAGGCCCATCCACTATTAATTGTATTTGACTTCTCCAGCTCACATCTGAGGGGCTCTGAGTGTGCTCAGGGGTGCAATTTGCTTTTGAGCTTGTGAAATGCACTTTTTGGGGGGGAGGGGGTGGCAGGCACAAGCAAAGTTCCCCTTCACCAGTGCTGTCTACCCCGAATTCTCAGGAGGTGTCTTGGGAAGGTCTGCTGGGGCCCCAGCCCCTTCTCCCCGCCGCACAAACACCTCCCGGGCAGCGGTGGGACGGCGAAGGGGACAGATGGCCGTGGGGCGTCCTGGCACCCGGTTGGTGCTAGGACCCGGGGTGGGACCAGCAGCCACTCGGCGCTGTAACTTCACTGCCTTCTATTTAAAGACTGCCCTGAGTCAGGAGAAGCGAGAGCTGCTGGGGATGACAGTTGCTTCAGGCAACCCTGGGGAGGACAGGGTCGGGGGTAAAAATCACTGGCGAGGGCCTGAGCGGGGAAGGGCATGGAGGGGTACCGCGGCGCCCAGTGCGACAGGGCCTCTGAGACCTCCTCCTTTGTAGAGGATGAAGAAGAAGAGGAAGAAGAGGAGGAGGAGGAAGAGGAAGAAGAGGAGGAGGAGGAGGAGGCTGTGGACCCGGAGGAAGCAGAGGAGCTGACTAACAGGTATGGCCTCCCCGGGGACTCGCAGCCCTGGGGGCAGCTGGCAGCTTCAACCCAAAGCACAAGCCCGGGGGGATGCCGGGATTGGGGCCCGGTGCTGTTTTCAGTGCCTTTCCCCCTTCCCGTCCCCATTTGCCGCAGATAAAAAGTGTGTGCGTGGGGCCGGGGGTGTCTGCTGTTGGGGGGTGTCTCGGGTGGGTTTGGCTGTAATTAAGTTTTGTGCAATAAGCGCCTGCCCTGAGTTCCCTGGAAGCTTTTCTATTTAAAGATCCTCTGCTGTGCCAGCTCAAGTGGCATCTCCCTCCGCTCCTCCCTCTCTGGCAGACTCCTTGTCACATATCGATCTGAAATGCGCTGCAGATTTGCTTGTCAGGGAGAAAAACGGTCAAAGATTGTAATGGTGCGTTGAAATGTGTTCCTTTTTGAGGCCCTTTCTCCCTTCCCGCTTCTCCCTCCCTCTTCAGTCTCTTCTTCCCCAAAAAAAGGAAAAACTTGTTGTACCTGCTCGCCACCGCCCGTCATGATTTGCGTGGCTGATTTTTGGGGTGCAATGAGGAATGTTTTATCGCTTTGATTACTTTATTTTTTTTTCCCCTTAATAACTCTTGCACAGGAAGTTTGTTGTCCTAACACTGCGCTCCTACCACCAGGAAAATAAGGATTGGGAGAGTGTCCCGGTGCTCAGCACCCGGCCCCAGTCCTGCGCAGGGTGCGGAGGCGTCTGCAACCTGACCCAGGCAGACAGGCTACCCCAGCCCTGCCAGCGCTGGCCCTTTCCAAAAGAGACCCGAGAGTCCCCCCAGCATGTATCGGGTCGCAAGTTTTCTCCCTTGTCTTGAGTAAAGCCCGAGAGTCCCCCCAGCATGTATCGGGTCGCAAGTTTTCTCCCTTGTCTTGAGTAAAGCCTATCCATTTGGGGGGCGATACTATAGGAAGAAGTTTAAGGTATTTCCAGAAACCAGTTTCTTAAGAAAATTGGGTCATACAGTTTCTAAAACCTCAGTGCTGTGGGGCCGCCCTGCGTTTACAGACCACTCTGGATGTATTGCAGTTCAAAGCACTTTCTGACATTGCTGGTGGTCACTGGGAGAAAAAAGATGGCAGAAGAGAGGTGAGGAGGTGGGAACAAAAGTCAAACAGGGAAACGTTAGCCCAGGACTGCAGGAAAACCCCCTTGCCAGAGGGAATAGAGAGCTGGTTTTCCAAAAAAGTCGGGGGACAGCCCCCGGTGTGCAACGCCGCTTTTCTCCGGAGGAACGTGTTCACTCAGTCCTGTACAGGCAGAAAGAGGGGTTATGTGCTAATAGACACGGCTTGCACATGGGTGAAATCCTACGAGAAAACCAGCTGAGGTCGGTGGCGTGGAGCTTCTCACTGCGGACAGCTAAAACACAGCTGACTGGGTGTTTTTAATGCATTCTGCAGTTAAGTGGCTAATAATAAAACTCAAACTGCAAAACGTAAGCGGGAATGGCTAACTTTTCCCTTAAAGGGAGGGAAGTCTGTGGAGCCTTGCAGTTATTTACTGCCGGCGCCGGGAGGACGGCTTCTCCAGGGGTGCCCGTTAGCAGCTCCCCGCAGCTGGGTCTGGGTGCTGGCTGGCAGCCTCGCAAGGCAAACTCAGGCACTGCCTCTCTCTGCTCAATTAAATCACAGCAACCATTCCCTTTAGCTCTCTGTTGCATTAAGGATTGTAGAGTTCGTCTCTACCCTTAACCGCCTTACGCGTAAGAGAGGTCAGGGTCTAACAGAGGGGTTTTTAACAGCTGTGCTCAGTGGTAACGGAATATATTTAAACCCATTTGATTAGTTTAATTAGGCTGAAAGAGAGGTTAAATCTGGGGTTTGGCACAGATATGGTAACTGTACCAAGCGCGCAGCAATAGCTTAGTAAAGTTAAATAAAACTGATTCTCTAACTGCTTAAATTTTTGTAGTTGCAAATGTCAGCGTGGTTGTTGAGTTTACGGCCTTCTCCTGTGTGGAGTGCCGGGACAGAGCTCCTGGGAGGTGCCGGCTGAGCAAGAGCAGCTGGGCTGAGCCCCTGAGACATACTTATACAGACTGTAAACTAATTATTTGTTGACAAACATGTTTTCAAGCCCCTGTGGCAGAACAGTTGTTTTTTTTTTAAAAAAAATTTTTTTTTTTTTGGTGTGCTTTGGAAACATAACTTAGAGGAGATGTAACCAATATGCAAACTTGGCTGAAGACAGCCTGTCCCGGACCCTGCCGTCATGGACTTATTTTTAACAACCCCAAGCTCTCTGCTGCGTTTGTCTTCCTCCTCTGCATGCAGTTGAACGGCACCTGGTTGTGCAACATCGCAGTCAGCAGGAAATTCCCTGTTGGGTCCTCTTTCCACCTTCCTAGCATGCTAAATATCCTCATTCCTGTTTTATAAGAGGGTTACGCAGCGAGATGTCTGGCCCAAAGTCAGCAAGTGCTCGTGTGACAGAGACAGAGAAGCCATGGTGTTCCCCTGCAGCAGCCGCAGGGAATAAAACCCCAAAAGAGCTTATGACTTGCCCCAAAATGATGACGCATGCACGCCAAAAAGCAGAAAAGTTTGGGTTTCAAATCTTTATTGCCCTTTTTGATGAAATCTTTCAATAATTTGCTGTCCTAAAACAGGTGTTTATGCAAGTAATGAGACTAACACATGGCATCAGAACCTATTATAAAGGTGGGATAAGACACCATATCCTTGTCAGCATAAATAACCCACTCATCTTCAGAGGGTTCACATGCTATTTTCTTGTCTTTGGGCATTTTACTGTCTGAGAAAGACAGATCATGGCAGATGTCTTTTGTTTCTAGCTCCGTGTACAATTAATCATCTAAACAGGGAAAATATTTTGAAAGCGCTTATTGTGTGTTTTAAGACAAACATGAGTATGAAGTTAATAGGTTTAAACTTTTGCATTGATAAGGGTGAGATTAAAGCTAGCTATAAGGTAGTTTACTGGTTAACTGTTTTACGTACCCACTGGACTGTCTGAGTCTCTAACAACTATGCGATGGGTGAGCAGCTCTGACACGGTCCTGTCTCTTGGACCGTTCCCAGATGGTTTCCTTTTGCAGTGGGAGGGTGTCTGGATGTCTCTGCGTGCAGGACTTACCTAAAAATGGCTCTGCAGTCAATTTACATGTGTTTCCAGGTAGCTGGTTTGCCTGGAATGGGTATGGGGCTGATGTTACCTCTTCATTTAGTGAAAACCTAAGGGCAGTAAAAGGGCAGAAAGTCCTGGAGTTTGGGAAATGTTTTTAATTTTTAATTTTTTTTTAAAGTGTAGCAGTCCTTCCACAAGAAGATCAGAGGTGTGGAAGCTTCAGAGCCAAGTCTAGCTTAGGATGCGTGGTGAAAAGGATGAAAGGGGAAGCAAAGTGGAGCAGGGGGCTGGCCGCCCGTGGGGGCTGCTGCAGCGTCCAGGAGAGTGAAGGAGTGGAACGATGGCAGATGGGAAGGTGGGGATGGGGGCGCTGGGGATTTGTCTTCCCAAGGAAAAGATTGCCATACTTTCTACAAACCAGACAGACAGACGGGGGAAAGGATGCGTGATTTTAGTTTCCTAGGTGGGGCAGTGCCTGCCTGGGGCCGGGGCAGAAGGTGGTGTCAGGGCCATTCGTCCGCCGCTGGCTGCAGGGGAGGTGAGAGCGGTGGGAAGCAAGGGCTTTCCATCATCCCGCGTGGTGGGGTAGAGGCTTGGGCTATTGGCACCGGGAGCAGCTGAACGGGGCGAAGTGTTGAGGCGGGGGCGTTGGTGCAGCTGGTGAACTCATCCCGCACCCCGGCCCCCACCGGCAGCTGCAGCCGGCTGATACACCTCGCTCCACATCTAGTTTCTCTTCAGTCTTCTAGATGACATTAACTGAGTCCTTGATAGAGGTCTAGATTGCAGTTTGGATCTAAAATAACACACAGACTTTGAGAAGTTCCCCGTTAGGTCTCAACGAAGTGGTTAAATCACAGTGTAAAGGAGGTCTCCCACCCAGACCAAAGCATTTGTTCGATACCCAGGGTCCCTCCACGACCTGTACAGTGGAGAATCCAGAATGCAGGAGCAAGGCACACCTCCAGGGTGCTGCAGTGTCTCAAGCAGCGTGTGAAGCTGTGACCAGCATCACCACCAGGCCACACCGTGACCTGATGTCTGGAAAAGGGACCGGCAGCACCGTGCTGGGTTGTGTCACTTTCCGGGCGTTTGCAAGCGTCAAGGATGGAAAAAAATGTCTGAGCCTAGCCCAGCTCCTGGCTCCCAGCTACACTTAATAAAAATCATCTTTGTCGCAGCGCAAGCAGCAGTCTTGCTGCTTTTACATAATTATTCATTCGAATTTGGACAGACACATGAGCCACTGTGTTGCCAGAAGGGGCATCGTCGACACTGAAGGAAGTTAGCAGTAGGTTAGCAAGTCAAAGGCTGGGTTTGAAATAGTGACTTTCTGTAGCTTCTAATTCTTTTACCCTGAAGGTGGAGACAGATGAGCTTTAGCCCTAGGAAACGCAGAGCAACAGGCGGAGACCTCACTGAGCATACTGATTGCTGCAGGGGAAAGGGGCAGCGTAGTAAAGGCAGAAACTACAGGAATCCACAGAACAAAAAAACAAATGCAGAAAAATAAAATATTTCCTTCAACTGGGAAGGCAAGCTGGCCGGTACCAATTTCCAGCTCCCCTGCCCTGTGCCTGCAGGGTTCAAGTAGGACCCCTCAGGGGTTGAGATGTCTCCTCAGCGCAGGCCATTACCACAGCTTGACATCTTGGTCATTTCACCTGGGCTGTTTTCAGCTTGCGAGGTGTTAAGCAGCAAACAGCAACAAGTTTTGGTGACGCCAGGAGTGACAAGGTCTGACGTGAGGTGGATGAAGGGAGGCTCTGGAGGATTTTAGAGAGCTGAGGGGCTGGCTATACTTCTCTGTGATGGTGGTGGGGTAGCACAGGTGGACAGACCTCACCCAGTGTGTCTGAACACTACTGCTCCGGCAGCTGGGGAGGTGTGGGAATGCTGCTCTGTTTTGCATGGGGTTTTATTTAATAACACCAGGTAGTGCAGAAAAATTAGGCTTAAAAATATATGAGGGTGATTTAGAAGTTGAAAAATCTAAAAAAATATTAGTCATCTGTTATTGTGGACTGAAATAAGACCTGAAAGTTTCCTTAGTACTATTGCTACCAATTTATTTTATTTCATTTTATTTTACTTTACCATGCCCAAATCAACCTAATGCCAAGCCACGAAACTGACAAAGAAAAAGCTAGCAGCAAAGCTGGTATAGATTTGTTTGCTTTGCCTTTTCCACCAATCTTATGGAGCTAGCCTTGCTGGAGGGCACTGCACCAGGGCAGATAATCAGCTGTACATCCTGCGTTTCATATCTGTTTGAGGGCCGGTTTGGTTGGGTTTTTTTGGCTAAGATGTGATTGTTTAGTATTGCACTGTCTCGCTTTGAATCGTGGGCTTTAGTCCAAGCTGTCTGGCTAGTCATGGTCCCCAGGCCAGCTCAGCCACCACAGCTGGCTTTAAGCCCTATCACTGGACTTTGGTACTGTGTTGTCCCACCACTGCCTGCTCAGGCTGTTGTCCCACAGGGTGACTTCAGTTTTCAGTTAGCACCAAGGACATTAGAGCTGAGGTGGTCTGTGCATCAGTCCGCATAGACCTCTGCATGGGCCAGCCCCGGGCAGGCCTTCTTGTTCTGTGCTCTGGAGAGCAAATTCATGGAAAGAGAAGGCCAGCACTGCTAGAATCAGGATTACCCTTTTGTTTCCAATAGGAATTGAGCAGTTTTGCTGAGTGCCCTTTACCAAAACTTTATGGTTTGGAGAGTTTGCTTGATGGAACGATTATGGCTGTCCTCAGGATTTCCTCTTCTCCTCCTTCAAAGACCTCTACCTTCTGCCAGGCACTTGGCACCCTCCGGAGCAATGCCGATTGCTCCTCAGGGGTGTCCCCCTGCCTCTGCAGCCTGCGGGCATCTCTGGCACCCCCGTGGTGCTGGGCCACAGCCTGTGGCAGTTGGTCAGACGGGTTCTGCTTCTCTGATCCTATGGTCAGGAGCCAGCTTTCTTCACTCCTGCTGAAGAAGTGCTTTATCCTAATCACCTGGAAAGCAACCCTTCCCTCTGTTCAGTGGAAGTAGGACCTTGTGTGGCCATAGGTTTGCATCCTTCCATGGGAGGTACAGAGACTTCACCACTTCTTCTGCTCTACTGAAGCCTCTGCCTTTGCCAGAAGATACTCTGCCTTTCTTTCCATCAGCTACTAACACAATTTCCCTAAATGAAGTACTGCCTACTCGGCAAATATTGGGGTTGAGTGCTTTGATTATGTCATCTATGCTTTTTTGGACTAACTATTGCAGCCTTAAAAATACTTTTAAGAAAAAAAGATTATGTCTTTTAATTGCTCTTTGTATTCTTTACACTTATTTCTAAGATTTTTTTAACTTTTTTTTTTGACTGAGAGAGATTTGATTGCAGCATATGATAGTGTACTGATTACATATCATAAGGTTTAAAATTAGCTTTATAGAACATTGTTATTTCGTTTGGGGAGGGCTCAGTATATTTTTATTGTTGAATGCGTTCTAAATTACTTTTTAAAATATGTGGAGTGCTTAGAGGATGAAACATATGAGAATACAGTAACAAACTAGCGGATAGATTCCCTACTCCATTGAGCATTTTATAATCATTTACACTTGGGCAAAACAAGTGTGGGTGCTATTAAAACACTGACAGTATCTTATAAGTGTTTAATGCAAGGTTTAAATTATACTGTGAGATAACCATGCACTGGAGAACCGCCCCAGAATCAGCTCAATCTCACACTGGCAAAACAAGGTCAGATCAAAGACTGCTTTTCCTGCATTGTCAAGAGCATTTAAACACCTCCCCTTCATTGAACTAACTTTGCAACATGCAGCTTTACAAAAATTTATCTAAAATACATTTGTCAGATGAAATATGACTTTGCTTATGCTTGTGTTTCAAAATTTATGCACATGCAGTATTTTTACAAAGTTGGAAAGTATTTTTGCTTTAATGCAAAAATTTAGATTTAATTGCAATAATTTAATTTGTTGTGTGTTTTTACAGATTCTTTTTCTTTTTTTCTTTTTATTTTTAGTTTAAAAGATCTTATCCAAAGTGAAGATGTGAAACCCAAGCTGCAATACATCATGAATAACCCTTCCTTTTCTATGGTAACCGTTCAAAGTGAAGACAGTGGAATAACCTGGGAAACCAGCTCGAGCAGATGTTCTACTCCCTGGGCCTCAGAAACAAGTACAACTTCTGATCTTTACAGTATGGAAAGTTCACCGGTAGGTTCTCCTCCAGGAAAAGTCATCTTTATTATGGATGAAGGTAAGATTATTCGGAAGAGGAAGCGCAAAGCTTCAAATAGGGTGCCGATGGCTACAAGTCTGAAGGGAGGCCAGGGCAATAAAAAACGTGACTCTTCTGGAATGCAGAGGCAAGAACAACGAACTGTTCTAGGAGATGTGCAGGCCTCCGTGTTGAACGTTGAGCAGATGGAAGCGCAAGACACAGATGAGGAGATGCTGGACGACAAAGAAGATCTAGAGAACATTGCAGAAGAGCCAGTAAAACGTGCTCCTATAAGATCAATATTTAGAGAAAGCAGACTGAGAAAAGTAGGGCCGATCCTTGGAGGACCAGTACAAGCTAGAATCCAGCTGTTCAACTCAATTTTTGGAGGGACTGAACCAGCCCCTGAAACATTGGAGAAAACCAGAATCCAGAGAAGCAACTCAGTTTCAGGAGATTCTGAACAGTTACTTGAAACATCAGTAAAAGAAAGATTGCAGAAGTACCGTTCACTTTCAGAAGCAGCACGTTCAAAAACTTTCCAGAGAGCAAGAAGTAGAAATCTTGAAACACCATCGGAGAGAAGAAGGGAGCAAAGACAACAATCCACAGCACGTGCAAATCAAAGCTATTCTTTGCCAACAACGCCTCTTGAAAAACAGCTTACTAATAAAGGTGATGTTTTATCTGAAAATGTTAAACCCATTAAAATGAAAGATAAACCAAGCATACTTTCAAGCTTTGGTGCAGAAACAACTCTTCAACATGAAGAAAGAAAAGATAGACAGTCTCTTTCGGGGACTCCAAATCAGGTATCAGGACATTCACTGAAGTCCTGCCCTCCTGAAGGAGGCAGGAAGCAGCAAAGTCATTCACCTGCAGCCAAAACATCAGTAACAGAGCAAACAATCTCCATTTCATCGGAGTCTGATGATAAATCAGAGAAACAAGTGTTGCTTCCCTCAGCTGAAAATGCAAACAAGATACCAGACCAATCCCTGCTGACAGCATCAGATCATCTGGACAAACCAAAGGAGGAGGAAATTCAGCCCAATTCTGCACCACAGTCTGTTTCAGGAGATTTTGTTAGTGACTTAGATAAAGAAAGTACCCAGCCTATTTTGCCTACAGCATCCGTGTCAGAACATCCTGAGAGAGAAGAACAGAAGTCAGCAGTTGAGTCTTACTTACCTAGTGCTCCATCAGCTAAACCTAAATATTCCACACTGCCTGAAACAAGACAGGAGGATATTATTCCTCAGTCATCAGAAACTGCAGAATCTGAGTCTGAACACGTGCTTTTACCACATTCTGTAGATGAAACAGAGAAGCAAGAGACTGAGTGTCACTCATCAACGAGTGCACTCTCAGAAAATGAGCCTTCAGATCTATTGTATTCTGCTAAAAAGACCCCACCAGCAGAAACGCAAAGTGTTCACTCAGAGAAGAAAACAAAATCTGAACACGATTTTTCCTCCTTCCTTCAGGAAACAGAGGAGCAAGGAATTCAGCTAAACTCACCTATTCCTGAAAAGATAGATTCTAAATATTTTGGCATTTCATATCCCATTCACACAGAAACAGAAGAAACTCAGAAAACTTCAGCCATAAATAAAGCAGTAGATTTGGATCATCCTGACTTTTCTGTTGAAAAAACCAAGCAAGCAGATAGTGCGCAGATGGAGATGGAGCATCCAGATTTCTCATATTCCAGTAAAGAAATTGGGGATTTGGAGAGAACACAGATGGAGACAGAGCATCCAGACTTCTCATTTTCCAAGGAAGAAACAGAGGAATTGGAGGGTGCACAGATGGAGATGGAGCATCCAGACCTTTCTTTTTCCAGGGAAGAAATGGAGGAACTGGAAAGTGCACAGCTGGAGATGGAACATCCAGACTTTTCTTTTTCCAGGGAAGAAATGGAGGAACCAGGCAGTGCACAACTGGAGACAGAACATCCAAATTTCTCATATGCCAGGGAAGAAGTGGAGGAATTGGAGGGTGCACAACTGGAGACCAATCATCCAGGTTTCTCATATTCCAGGGTAGAAACAGAAGAATCGGAGAGTGAAAAACTGGACACAGAATATCCAGAATTGTTTTTTTCCACAAAAGAAACAGGGGAATCAGAGAGTGCCCAACTGGAGACAGAGCCAGATTTCTTGTATTCCATGGAAGAAACAGAAGAATCAGAGAGTGCACAGCTGGAGGTGAAGCATCCAGGCTTTTCTTTCTCTAGGGAAGAAATGGAGGAATCGGAAGGTGCAACCCTGCAGACAGAACATACAGATTTCTCATATTCCAGCAAAGAAATTGGAGAATCAGAAAGAGTACAACTGAAGACAGAGCACCCAGATTTCTTATATTCCAGAGGAGAAATGGTAGAATCAGAGAGTGCACACCTGGAGATGGAGCAGCCAGACTTTTCTTTTTCTAGGGAAGAAGTGGAGGAATCAGAAAGTGCACAGCTGGAGACAGAGCATCTAGATTTCTCACATTTCAAGGAAGAAATGGAGGAACTGGAGAGTGCTCAACTGGAGGCAGAGCAGCCAGATTTCTTGTATTCCATGGAAGAAGCAGAGAAATCAGAGAGTTTACAACGGGAGAAAGAGCATCCGGAATTTTTTTCTGTGGAAGAAACAGAAGAATTGGAAAGTGCACAGCTGGAGATGGAACATCCAGATTTCTCATATTCCATCAAAGAAACTGGAGAATCAGAAAGTGAACAACTGAAGATGGAGCACCCAGATTTCTTGTATTCCAGAGGAGAAACCGTAGAATCAGAGAGTGCACAGATAGAACATCAGGAATTTTTATTTTCCAGGGAAGAAACAGAAAAACAAAAATATGTTCCTTTTGAACTGGAACAGCCAGAGTCTTACTCCTCTGAAGAAGCAGAGCAAGAAGAAACAGCACAGCTTGCGGAGATGCCTTCAGATTTATCATGTTTGATGAAAGAATTAGAGAAAGAAAACACTAGAGAACTCCAGTTGGTACATCCAGATACATTTGATTCCACCAGAAGAGCAGAGACACAGCAAACTGGGTGTCTGGAAACAGCACGTTCAGATGTACTATGTCCCACGAATAAAGCAAATCAGCAAGAACTGGCACAAACAGACTTGGACAATTCCCCTATGTCATATTTTGGTAACAAAGGAGAACACCCGCAGCCTATACAGGAGGATTCACTGCCTGGAGGTAAGCTGTATTCCCATGCCAAGGGAGTGCAAGGCGAAACTACTCAACTGCAGTTAGAGCATCCAGTTTTGTCATATTCCACTGCAAAAGAACAGCAACATAAAACCTCACAGCTGAAGGCAGAACAGCCAGAGACATCATATTCCAGTGGCAAAACAGAACAACAAGAAATATTGCAACCAAAGTTTGAACAAGCAGATTTGCCATATTCCCAGGGAGAAACAGAACACGAAGCTGTACAAAGAGATTTAGAAGGTCCAGAGCCATCATGTTTCATTAGGGAAGCAGAGCAACATGAAAATGTACAACTAGCTTCAGAAAACAGGGATTTCTCATTTAGCACTGGAGAAGTAATGCTAAAAGGAGTGCAATCGGGATCTTTGGGGTCATCACATTCAATCGACAGAGCAAAGCCCTGGGAAATGGCACAAGTGGAGCAGGAGCAGTCACTTCCATCCTGTTCCACTGCTGATGGTCAGCAACAGGAAACACCACCACTCAGTGTGGCCCAGCCAGATATATCATATTTCTTTGGCAGAATGGAACCACAAGATATAGTAGAAAGAGAGCTGGAACATCAGGAAACAGCCCAACAAAAAGCTGTGCAAATGGAAATGGGGTATTCAGATTTGTCAGAAGCCTTGGGGAAAGAAGAGCCCCAGGTCATAGATCAAAATTATTTGGCACAGCAAGGAACAGCTCAACCAGAGTTGGTGCATCCATCTTTGTCATATTCTGTCAGTGAACAAATGCAAGAAGAAATGCAAACAGAGCCAGCATATCCAGAGCAGCCATTCTATGTAAGTACAGAAATGCAGGAAGAAATGACTCAATACAAATCAGAGCAACCATTCTTTTCAAGTTTTACTGGCAAAACAGAGCAACAAGAAACTGTACATCCAGAGCTAGAGCAAACATTTTTGCCATCTTCCAGGGGAAAAGAAGCTCCACTGGAAATGGAAGTGAGTTCAGAATATCCAGATTTGTCGTATTCCATTCATGAAGCTGAACAACCAAAAAAGTTGAAACATCCAACCTTACCATTTCATTTGAAGGAACAAGAAACTGCACCACTGGTAGTGGGACATCCAGAATTTTCATGCGACAGTGGTGAAGCAAAACCAGGCGACACTGTAGAGCAGGAGTCAGGACATCCAGAACTCTCATACTCCATGGAAGAAACAGAAGGAAAATCAGGACATTTGGATTCACCAGAAGCCCTGGGTGCAGCAGCACAAGATGAAAGTATGGAAGTGGAATCTAAATACTCAAATTTGACATGTTCTGATGGCCAAAAAAACCAGGAAGAAACTTCACAATTGTATTCAAAATATCCACATTTATCATTTTCCTTTGGTAAAGCCAAAGAACAAGCAACTCAAGACTTTGAGTCTAAATATCAAGAATTGCCTAAAATGGCGAGAAAAAGAGCTTCTCCAGCAACTGAGCAAATAGAGTCAAAACATCCAAATTTGACATATTCCCTTGGCAAAGCAAATGAGCCGGAAATTGCACCATGGGAAATGAAACATCCTGATTTGCCACATTGCACTGATGAGAGAAACCAAGAAGAAGTGGTAATGTTGGACCAGAAACACAGAAAAATTTCTGTTGGCAGAGAAAAGCAGCAGCAAACCACAAAACAGCAGTTAGAGCAAGAAAAGTTATCACAGTCTCCTTCTAAAACAGAGCAATTAAAACGTACCCAAGGGGACTTGAAAGAATCAGATTTATCATTTTCCATTGACAGACGGGATGACGAAATGGCCCCACCCGACGCAGGCCACGCTGATGTGATGTATCCTTTGGACAACACAGATGTGCGGCAAAAAGTACAACAGGAATTGAAACAAACAGGTTTAACTTACCCCTTTGAAAAAGCAGAAGAGGAAACGGTTCATCCAGAAGTGGAAATTCCACATCTGGCCCATTCTGTGGGTATGTCAGAAGAAGAAGAAGAAATGGCAGAACCAGGGCAGGGACATCCTGCCTTGCCTTACTCCAATTCCAAAGCAGGAGGACTGCAGATTGCACAGCTGAAATCTGAACGCCCTGGTCTAGCACGTTCCCTTGACAAAGAGCAAGAAATGACCCAGCTGGGATTGGAGGTTTTTGACAAAACAGAGCAACTCCCACCTGCCCAGCCGGAGCTGGGACACACAAACTTGGCATCCCCTGCTGACAAAATGGGGCAGCAAGGGATGGAGCACACGGACTCGGGATGCCCTGGTGAGGGACAGTCTGTCAGCAAAGCAGAGCATCCTCAAGCTGCAAAAGAGAAACTGGGAGCTCCAGATGCGTCATCTCATAGTGGAAAAGCGGAGCAAAGAGAAATCACAAAAACAGAGCCAAAGCATCCTGCTTTATCATGTTCCATTAATAAAATGCAGACGCAAGAAGCTATACAACTGGCGTTAGGAAAACAAGATCTATCATCTTGGCCTGGCAAAACAAAGCGAGCACAAACTGCTGAAGAGGAGCAGCCAGGCTTCCTGTATTCCTTCAAAATATCTGCACAAGGAGAGAAAGCACATCCAGAATTGGGACATTCACAGTTATCTTACTCTGTTAGTGAGGCAGAACAAGAAACTGCACATGTGAAATCAAACCGTTCAGATTTATCTGCTGGCAGATTAGAACACCATGAAATCGTACAACCAGAGGCAGAACTAATGGATTTATCATGTCCAATTGGTGAAAAACAGCAACCTCAAATGGCTGAAGTGGATTTGGAATATCCATATTTATTGCATTCCACTGGCACAGTAGAGCGACAAGAAAAGATTCAACCAGAGCAGGAAACGCCAGGTGATTTTTCATCATCTCTCAGCAAAGAGCAGCAATGGGAAGGTGCAGGAATGCAGGCAGAACACCCTGAGCTGCAGCGCTCTATGGGGAAAACAGAAGAACTGCAAAATTCCCAAGCAAAATCAGAATATGCAGATTTGTCATTCTGTGTTGGCACAGCAGAACCTCATAAAACAACACAGCCAGAATTGAAAGAACATGATTTGTTGCATATTTTTGTCAAAACGAAGTCATCATGGGCTGCCCCACTGGAGTCTGAACATCCAGACGTCTCGGATGCCATGGGCAAAGTACCGCACTCCGATTTCTCCTCTTCTCTTAGTGAAGAAAAACAAAGTGCACAACTGGAGGTCAAACAGGAGAGGGGAAGCTACACATCACACCCAGAGGAAACAGTCCGACTGAAATTGGAACAGCCAACGTTGCCAAGTCCTCGTAGCACAGCAGAGCAATCGGATAGGGCCCCACTGGAAGGGGAATTTCCAGAATTCTTGTATTCCTCTGGCAGAAAAGAGCAGCAAGAAATGACAAAACAAGAGTTGGAGCATTCAGTTTTATCATTTTCCACTGATAAAACACAGCGACAAGAAACCACACAGCTTGGGTTAGGGCAACCAGATTTATCACCTTGCCCCGGCAAGACAGAGCAACCACAAACTGTTCAAGGGGAAGCAGAGCATCAGGACGTGCTGCATTTCACTGGCAAAACAGAACGGCAAGGAACAGCACAAGCAGAGGCTGGGCATCCAGATTTGTCATATACCAGTGACAAAGCAGAGCAGCTACCAGCTACCCAATGGAAATCAGAGCAGCCTGTAACACCCCATCCCATTGGGAAAACGGAGCAACAAGGAATGGCACATCCAGAACGGGAACTTCCCAGTTTATCATATTCCATTTGCAAAACACTGTCAGAAGAAGCAACACAAATGGACTTAGAGCAACAAGACTTAACGTATGCCCTTGGTAAAGCAGATGAAATGCAAATAGTGCAAGGTGAACTGGAACATACAGGTTCGTCGTATTCATCTGGCAAAAGAGAACAAGAAATGATATTGCCAGAGTTGCGACATCCACAGCTATCTTATCCTGTTAGAGAAATCGAAGAGGAAGCTACACAGCAGAAATCAAACTATCCAGATTTATCATATTCTATTGGTCAACAAGAGCACCATGAAATTGAACAACCAGAGGTAGAAGAAATGGATTTATCCTATCCAGCTGGCAAATCAGAGCACTCACAACCTGCCCCAGAAGGAGTGCAACAGCCAGAGCTTTTGGAGTCCTTTGGCAAACTAGAGGAAAAGCGAATGGCCCAGCCTGGCTTTTTGCACTCCCTTGGTGAAGAAAAGCAGAAACCAGCCTCACAGTTAGGTTTAGTGCAACCAAGTTTATCACATTTGCTTGGCAAAACAGAAAAACAGGAAACTGCACAGGCAGGGTTTGTGCCTTCTGATTTTTCATATTCCACAGGAAAAGCAGAGCAGTTGCAACAGGAACAACTGAAATCAAAACGACCAGATTTATCACATTCTCTTGGCAAGGTAGAGACTCATGGAATGGAACCACCAGAATTGTTGTACTCCTATGGCAAAGCAGAGCAACCACAGACTGCCCAGGTGGAGCATCCAGAGACATTATATTTCACTGGTGAAATGGAGCAGAAGGATGGGGCCCAACCTGAACTGCAGTGCATTAATTTGCAGTACTCTGTTGTGGAAACAGAGCAACCAGAAACACCTTCTCTATCATATACCTTTAGCAGGACTGAGGAGCAGGGAACTGCAGAACAGGACTTTGAACAATCAGATTTATTAAGTCCTACTGGCAAAGAAGAAAAGCATGAAATGGCCCCGTGGAGAGCAGGACATTCAGAGATACAAGACCCTGGGGCTACTTCATCTGTAACTGCTCAGCTGGAAACTGAACAACAAGATTTATCCTTTTCCACTGAGGAAGCAGAGAGCCAAAAAATACAACTGTATTCATCTCTTATTGAACAAACAGTCTCTATGCCTTTGGGTGTTTCACATTCTGTCTCTGAAACAAAACCAGAAGGAAGACCTGAGTCTTCACCTGTAACTGGAGGTCTGTCCCCCAAACACTTAGGTTTATCTCACACATGCTGTAAAACAGAGCAGTCAGAAACTGCCCAGCCTGAGTCAGGTTTCTTCTTTGCAAGAAGCGAATCAGAGAATACAAAAAATATTCTACATTTGCCTGTGGCTGCACAGTCAGAGGCTGAACATGTAATTATACCTGAAACAGAGAGAGAGCAGAGTCGACATTACTTCCACACAGCTATGCGATTAGAATCCGAACAATTAAATTTATCATATTCTACAGATAAAGCAGAAACACGAGAAGGTCAAGGTTATTTAACTGTACCTTCAAAGCTGGAGTCTGAACCTTCAGTTCCATTTTATTCAGCTGATGAAACATGTCAGCAAGGAATTCCACCTTATTCAAAACCAGCTTCCGAGTATTTGGTTCCCACACGGTCCCTTGCTGAGCAAGAAAAGCAAAGCATACAGCCACTTATTCCCCAGTTTGCACAATCAGACAGTAAGCATGTAATTCCACCACATGATGGAAAAGAATTGCAAAAAATTCAGCTCTGTTCATCTAAAACAGCAAGCTTGAAGACAGTGCAGTTGGAGAGTACGTCTCTAAAGCACACACAAGACCAAAACAAGCAAGAACCTCAAGATCATTTGTTGGACACAAAATATTTGTCATCAGAGCAGCTGAGAAGTCCCCCCAAATTCACTACTGAGCAGGATAAGCAAGAAGTGCAACCTGCTCTGCAGATAGTGCCAAAGGTGGTGACCACAGAGTCAAAGGTGACTGCTGTAGCAGACCGGCAAGCAGTGTCATCAGATTCATTTGTACCTTTTCATACGTTACCTGAAAAGTCAGCGTCAGTGGCTTTCAGTGACAATGAAGAGAAACAGAATATTCCATCATCTTTATCTGACGTAGTAGGCATGCTTGGAAAGCAGTCTAACGTAGTTTCAGGCATTTATGCTGAAGGAGAGGATAGACATGAAATGCAACGATCTTTGGCAGACCAAAAGCAGGCATCCTTAGAGCATCTGGGAGCTATTTCATCAGATCTTGTTTATGAAAGTGTGACAGACAAAACTCAGCAGTATTCTGGTGAACCTGGCAGCCTTTCTTCAGCAGAGGTGAAGTCTGTTATCTCTAGTTCTGATGAAAAGCAAAATCCAGATATTCCATCTTTTGGGCTAGCTAGCTGGCTGGTAGAAGAGGTGAAATCCCGCTCAATTAGTCCCATAAGAGCTGCAGAAGTGGACAGGCAAGGAATCCATCCTTCTCCAAATGAAGCCTCTGATTTTGAATCAAAACAATCCCCAGCTGGAAGTTCCACAGAAATTAGAGTTCACAGTGCTACAAAGAATAAAGGACATATGTTTAGAGTTTCTGATTCAGTGTCAAGTGAAATTTCTCACAGAATGTCCTCAGACATTAGTCACAGAACGCAAAGTTATGATTTGCCATCTCTGGTAGGAGAAAATCCACATCCAGACAAAGTTCCAGACCATGAAACTAGCATTGGAAACCCTACAAAAATGGAAGAAATGCAACACATGGAGGTAGAGAAAGTGTCTGAAGTGCCTGAACATTACCTGAGGGGAGAAGAGGAAGAAACGGAACATGTGAGCACTGTAGAAAACAGACAGCATGCTCCAGAAACTACTGAACAAAAAGATCTATTTAATATAATTTCAGAAGGTTATGAAATACTCAATATTCATGCTCCTACACATATTTCTTCTGTTGATCAAGAAGAAAGTGAACACATGCCAGATAAACTAGAATACTTGGAAACAAGTCCTTCATTTAAAAGAAAATTAGCTGACGATGGCCATAGAGCCCTAGCTTCTGGAACAACCACAGAAATTTCAGAAAGTTCAATGTTAGGAAAGCCTGCAAGCCATAAACTAAAAGAATTGGTCAAAAATGATGGTGCTGAGGAAACCGGAGAAACACAACAAGAAAATCCCATGTTGCCAGAAGACTATAATAATGCAGATCCTAATAATGGTATGGCCGATATGGATTATTTTGAAAAATATACATTGATTGATGATAAATCCCCAATTAAGCTGCATTTTGAAAGACCAAGTTCATTGTTTCCTGTGGCAGAAGATCCCAGTGAACCTGTGGAAGAAGCCACGTCTTTTAAAGAAAGCACTGAGGTAGATACTTTGGAAGAGGAGTTTTCCTTACTTGAGGATCTGGATGAAGTCTTTTACGGTACTGTGAAAGGAGAAAGCAAAATGCAGTCCTATGCAGATGCTCCAAAACCTTTACCCTTGCAGAAATCAATTGATATTAGCAGTAAAAAGGTTACAAATGTAGAAGATGAGCGGAAGTCACCAGGGACCCCACTCTTTGATTCAGAAGAAGGAGTGCTAGAACGATCTCTGTTGTTCCCCACCACTGTTGCAGCAGTTAATCCAGAACTTCTAGAGGAACCACCTGCTCTGTCATTTTTATACAAGGACCTCTATGCAGAAGCAATAGGAGAAAAGACAAAGGATGAAACTCCCTCTGATGAGGAAAGTGGTAATTCTAATGCATCTTTCCCTAGTAGAAATTCAGACACAGATGATGGAACAGGAATATATTTTGAAAAATACATTCTTAAAGATGAAATTCCAAGTAAGGCCTCAGGGCCTCAAAAGGATCAGATACCAGAGGATGAGTCCTTTAGTGGAGGAATTTCAGTTATGAGTTCAGAGGACAAACGCAAGCAGGGGTCTGGTGATGTTCAACGTGTCAGAACTGAGGTTCTGACAGAAAGGGGTGTTGTGGAGAGAGAGAAAGTCCAGGTTGACAGTGACATTCAAGCAACAATTTGTAAACCAATGCATGCCATTCCTTTTGGAAGCAAAGTAATTCTTTCAGGTGCAAGAGCTGATACCGCTGAACAAAGAGAAGAAGAAAATGTACCTGTAGAAACAACTGAGGAGATGCCAGAGCAATCAAGCAATCAAGCATATAGTCAACCTGTGGATTATCAGGGAGCTGCATATCAAGAAGCTGGTAATAGGCAGGAAGAACAGCATGACATAACAACAGTTCCTCAAATGGAAAAATATGTCCCATATGTCAGGACTCCTGTTGAAGACAGTGAAGATGACCAGTATACTCAGGAAAACCTTTCCTGTGCCCCTACCATTCAGCAAGCAGAGAAGCCACACTTGCAAGGAGAGGAGCAGCACCTGGATGTTTATGAAGATCTCACTGAGTCAATGGACTATGATGTGATTACACAAGAAGAACTTTTGCAAGACGAAATATCATCTCAGTTAACACACGAGGAGCTGTTATTTGAAGACAGGGACTCTTTTGAGCATGCTGGTGATAGTTATGAATTTGTTAATGAGCCAGAGCAAAGGACACCCGTTGAGCTTGAAGATTCAGGTTTTGTGGTGATGTATCCTGAAAAATCAGCAGCAAACATTCCTCAAGTTGAGAGTCCCCAGAGAGAACTGAAGAAAGCACAGACAGACACATACTGTTACCACTGCAAATGCCCAATATCTGCTATTGACAAGCTTTTTGGAGAACATAAAGACCATGAAGTCACAACACTAGGTGATGCTGCAGCCAAGATGAAGGTAAGAATTAATTTGAGTGAGGGAAAGAGATACTGAGGCTAATTTCTCCAGACCTCCTGTGTTGTCAAGGGAGAGGCTTCAGAGCGCAGTCCAGAGGCTAAATCACAGTAACTATAAAATAAAAATTATTCCTAAACACCTGTTAGAGATCTGGAAGGGAGACTATCTTATTAAGGTATTCTCCAGAGTCCTAGGTTGCTAAGCTGATATTTTTATTTGTTCAGAAGTTTGAATGACCTTGTTTATTTGTAGCTGTTACCAGACTTTCTATCTTTTGGCCTTCTCACCTGTGTAAGTTTGTTCTGGTTTGTATATGTAGGGGGAGAAATGGGAAGAGTGTTGTTTCTATAAAAAGAAAATTTTAGTAAGAGCAGCTCATTTCACTTGACAAGGCACAGAAACCTCCATATGTGGGATCCAGTACCATCATAAACTGGTCCCTGTCCTAGTTACATGTGTTGGTTTCTGGGAGACGTTAGACGAGTTACAGTTTACACTATACCGTTTTGTTGAAACTGCATCCTCATTTTCTGTTCAGTTCATGTTCGTCTGTGCCAATAGTATTTTAGCTGTAGCGCAGGTAAGTGTTTAGCAGGTCCTACTTCTTCCCACTGTCTCTAAGCTGTACCACTCTAAAGGACAGGTAAACATTCCCTCTATTTCTCTAGCCTAGTCCTTTGCTATCAACACTAGCGAAAGCGCTTTTGTTTCTGTGGAAACTCTTCTTCATTAAGTTGCATGTAATCTCTCACTCTTCCCATATCAGATTTTTTCACGTACAAGTATACAGGTGTTCCTTCCTTGGTTACCAGCTATTTAATCTCACCCCAGTATCTGAAAGGTGAGGTCTCTTTCCTGGCACATGTTCAGTTGATGGTAATACAGATTTTGTGTAATTTCATTAAAATTCCGGAAGGCCTGTATCTGTGGTGTTTATGTTAACTCATATGCAAGAAAGCGAAATTAAAAGTAGTAGGACTCAATGTGGCAGTTTCAAATATCAGTATTTACAAGCTATCTCCATGGTGTGCAGATGTATGACAGCAGAGTTGCTTTTTATATATGGCCATTCATGCTTGACTTAGAAGGGATAATTAGCCACCAGTAGGTAATAAAGTCACAGACCCCAACCATCCCTCGAATGTACCGGCATTGCAGTGAGTCAAGTTAAGCCACAAATAAACGTCCCATGATATCACTTCCTGGCTGTGAAGCACAGACATGAAGCCAATATTAAATCTGGCCACAACGCAGGCTTGGCTTCACATGATTTCTAGCACTCAGGGCTCAGGTTACTCTGAGATGGCATTTGTATGTTTCTCGTTACTTATGTGTAATTACTGAGAAAACATTAAGACAGCAAAATGCTCATCACCTGAGTTTTAACTGTAGGAACATAGCTTCACAGTAAATTAAATGAGCTATGGATGGCATCTGTCAGATTTTATAGGTTATCTTGACAAACAGAATTTTGCCTCTAAATGTTGGTGAATGGCCCTAAATATTTATAAAGTGAGCCTTCAGTTGTACAATCCAATGTGACAGTTATAATTAATGGAAAGTCGTACGCTAGTTCTCAACAGATCTAACTGTAGAAGATTGCCATATTAGAAAGCTGTTACCAAAGAAAGTTAACCTTCCTGTTAGATTTATGCCAGCTAATTAAAACTAAGTATTTTTTATAAATTATAAATTGCACCTGAGCAGATGGCCAGCTTGCTTTCACAAAAGGTCAAGAAGGACTAAGAAAAAGTTCTGTCGTCTCTGATGGCTGTTGTCCCTTGGACTGCTTTACTTTCCATATCTAATTCAATCAGTGATTTTGATGAATTCTGGTTTGTAGGAAATATCTTTAAAATCGTAATTAAAAAAAATCACAATACTGCATAATCTATTAGCCTCGTAATTACATGCATTATCTTCCTTTTTATGGGCTTGTTCCTGTGATCTCTTGAGGACCCTCGTGAGGCTCTGAGTACACTCAGTCTTTAGCAAAACTGCACTGGAATTCATGGCGTTCAACAACTTGTATAGACACTCAGCACCCTGTTGAACTGAGCTCACTTTTTTTGGTTTGGAAACAATTTTGTGACTGCTGCAGTTGCTATTTCAGTGCTTGTCTTTGTAGCCAGGCAGATACTTGAACTTAATTTAGCAATTGTTCCAATGGTGGCTCATGGCAAACAAAAATATTGACCTAAAATAAGTTGCGTCTAAAAACTTTATAAAATAACGTGCTTATGTTACTGAAACATTTTACATTTCAGGATCAGTTAGGTGAATTGCTAGTGGCACTGGAAGAAAAGTCAATGAAGATTGAAGAGTTTGTGGGTGATATTGAATCGCTATTTAACTCTGTTGAGGTAAGTCCAGTGTTTTATTGCACTAGTTTTCTTTCCCTCTACAAAATTATTTCTAAGATATGCTTGCATTGTTTTGTAGCGTCATTGCTTCCACTAAAACAGGCTGTTTCTCCAGTTCTCAAACTGACCTCTCCCACTGGAAGGTGTTAACTTTAGGGGAAGAAAAAGATTGCTTTTTTTGCACATTATTGCGAAGTGGAATATGGGACTGTCAAGCACTGGAGGAAAAAAGTTCCCTTAATTTTGTTTATGCTTATAAAGAGCTCGCACTGTTTGTGTCTTTATTTAGAATCCTGTGTGAAGCATCTAAATGAGTTGCCTGATGTCTTAACTTGTTAATGCCCAAGTTCTTAAGCCTTGAGGACTGTGTTAATTTCAGTTGAAAATATTGATTTTTAGCTATTTTGAGTCAGACTTCCTGTCTCAATGCTTAAATATAGAAGTTTAATTTTAAACAGTAACAGTAAAAAAAAAAATTAAAAAATCTGCCATTGTTTTTACTGTATTTCTCTGGCATTATTTCTGCCTGATGAGCTTGCTTACAGAAATAAAGTTCTCTTATTCTCAGGATGCCAGAAGCAATCTGGTGGATAGCTCATGTATGGGTAATTGAGAGTTTCTGTGTATTCATTAAATGTTGTAATTTTATTCTGCAGATCAATTTACATCTGTTTTTACTTTGCAGGAAAACTGTAAGAAAAATGCAGACTTATTGGAAAAGCAAAATGAAGAGATGCTTAAGAAAATGGTAGCACAATATGATGAGAAGTCAGAGAACTTTGAGGAAGTGAAGAAGATGAAAATGGAGTACCTGTATGAGCAGATGGTTAACTTCCAGCAAACTGTTGATTCAGCAAAGGAGACTTTGGAGGCAACAGTAAAAGAAACAGAAGAACTTGATGGATTTGTTTTCCTAAATGTGAGTAAAAATGGCTTTCATGCTGTAGCTTTTATGATCCTAGTTAGGAAAGCACTTATACAGTATCTAGGCTGAGAATTTTACCCTAATTTTTTACTTGAGTTATTTACCTTAATATTTTTTTTGGATAGCTAAATCCTGAAAGCTCAGCTATTCCACTCTGAAATTGCTAGATCATTTGCTTTTGTCATGTGAATGCTCAGAGAATTGCAAAGATGATTCATAGGATGAAAACATGCCTTATGCTACTAAAATGGTTCCGTTTTGTTTTGTGAAGAGAAGGCTAAAGGACACTTTGATAATTTATCTAGAATTAGTTATTCGCTGAGGAGTAAGAAGTGTTACCATAAAAGGTACTTTTCTGTATGAAAAATAAAGGTGAAACAAGAGAGTGTAATTGAAAATTATCTAAACCAGAAGCAGAGTTGTTGAGCTGTCGGGATTTTGTTCATGTTTTGGTTTTTTTTTTTCAAATGAGCAGACACAAACAGACACAAATGCACTATAAGTACTGAGGCTGTGATAAATGTTTACTGCTGAAAAACAGCGAGTGGCTGTGCAGTGCTTAGTTGCTGGCCAGGGTTAAATCACGGCAATGGGATAGGCTTAGGAATGTGCATGTGAGGTACATGTCTGTCATGGTCCTTTCTGGATGTAAAAAACTTCCCCTGTGAATCTGCCTGACCTTAGTTACCTAACTTATGCAGTAGTCAGTCATAAGCTGGTGTCAGAAAGTCTTGCAGGTTATTCATTAATTGTCTGGGTCCTCCAAGATTGTTCTTGTACTGCAAGACTTGTCCATAAGTGATCTGTAACACTTCCTTCTTTATAGAATTGTACCGGCTGTCTTGAAAGGGAGGAGATTGCTGAGACAATAATCTTGTATCATTATGGAATTAGCAAGTAGTCTGGAAGTTGCAGAGAAACCATCCTGGGATGCAAGAAAGGAAAAGTTGAAATTACTGTCTAAAGACTGGTCATTCATGCAAAATAAAACAGCGTTCCAAATACAATTCCCTGGCCCAGGTACCAGCAGTTATGGAAATTGTGGAGCAGTGTTTGGCTTTCTCCCCTGCTCCAAGCTATGCAATGTCCTAGTATCCTGTAACCAAGTGAATGCCATGGGAGACTGGCTATTTTGGGATGGATGTGAAATATACCTTATTTCCCTGAACTTTGTGAGGTGCTGTATCAGTACTTTGGGAAAAAGATAACTTTGTAATGAGAAATTCTTTCGTGGGATGGGAAAATTTTTTGATTCCCTGTCCCTTTCTGTTTGTGATAAAGGACAGGAACTTTTCTATCCAAGAGTCAGGAAATGTTAGCTGAAGATTCATGGACCATGGAAGAAACTCTCATTCCATGAGTACAAATCTTACACAGGTTCTAGTAACCAGAAGTTATGAAGGAGATTTCAGCCAGAATTTGGATTTAATTGTTCTTATAGTGCAAGTGATTTCTTTCTGTAAAAACCTTGGTTTACGAAAATATCTGACTGCTCTGATCTTTAAACCTGGATATTGAATACTGATCCCTCAGGAGTTTAAAACCAGATTTAAACTTCAATAACCTGCGGAGCCAGAGCTTTGAAGTGGAATGTTCTTGCGGAACCGAATTCTCTACTGGTGTGAATGAGCAGCATCCCAGTCAACATTAACTCAAGCTGTGTGTGTTTTATGTCTGTGGAGAGTAGCAAGGCTGTTAGATGAGTGGCTCTTCAACATTTTCAGGGTTTTGAAAACTTAATACATTTCTTTTTTTCCTCCTTTAGTCATCTAAAGAATTGAATAAAAGGTATATGAAGTATGGCTTAAGTGCACCGTAGTGAGTACTAGGCCTAGCATGCGAAATGCTTCACCTAGTATGTGCAAGCTTTGAAAACACACTGCTAATATTCATAGCTACTTTTATAAACCTTGCAAATAATGAAATTAAGAGAAGAGGTTTTATACTTGTAGCTGTAACTGACTGGTTTTGAAATGTTTTGCACGTGCTCTGTAATACATCAGTTAAACAACTAGCATTTTAAAACGTCAGCTCAATTTAAATCTCTACACAGATGCTTTTAAACAGATGTTCCTTGTAGTTATTATTATACACACACTAAAAAAGCATTTTGACCATGCTTCCATCTCTTAGACATCACGGGTATGCTCTTTTTTCACTACTCTGTTTCTGTATTACCTGGCCTCTGAAAGGTTATAATGCAAAGTGTCACTCACATGGCTGGGGTTGTTGGGCTATATTTCTAAACACAATTCTAGAAAAAAAAAAATGCGATTAAGTAGTTTTCAAAAGCTTACCAGGGGACTATGGGCTGATGTTCTCCCGTGCCTCTTCATCTGCACCGCCTGATTCAGGGTGTGTCGGGGGCGGTTGTCTCATCACAGCTGCATCCTGGCTCACCTGCGCATACCGGTAAATACATGGAATCCCAGACAGTTCTCTGCCGTGTGCGATCTCCTCAAGGGAGTCATTTTAGTGAGACCCATCCCTTATGAGAGAAGCGTTCAATTATAAGCCCATATTCCCCTGATAAATTTTCCAAGGTGGACTACAAATATTAAGACAGGCTGGCTGCAGGCTTCTCCTGTGCAAGCCCCCAAACCTGCTTTGCCCACACCACCCCCCCGACTTTGTCCAAAGGGCCTGGGCATTGTGTGGTGCATATCAGAGATGCCCCTGTTAGTGCTGCCTCTGCCTTCACAGTGACACACGTGCCCACATGGACTGGGGTATAACAGTGACACCAGCGTTCCAGTTCACTGTCAAACTACAACCCCAGGAGGGTGGTCTGAAGAGAACGTGTCCAACACCCCTTCATGGTTCCCATTAATCTGCAGAATTAGGACTATACATTTAGAGTCCCCCGTTCTAAGTCAAAACGTGATGGTCTGGCCACATATCTGCGTGTAGTTTATTGCATCAGAATAGAGCAGGTATAATGGGATGAAGTGATTTTCCAAGGCTTTTTGTATACTTGGTCTTTATTTGTTAACTTACACACTAAACTTAAAGTTTATTCTGTTCTGTGCATGGGTTTTGTTATTACTTTGATAATATCTGACTTGCTAAAAAAGTTAAGAACAAGTCTGTATAACAATGCATGTTTTTCTAAAGAAAGTCTATTTTATGTTTGTTGTGCTTTGTTAAGATTAAGCATAATTAACTACTTTGGTGACTGAAAAAAATAAGGGGAGAAAGGTAAAATTCAGTTGCCTTGAAAAAAAAGTAATCTTTCATTTCCTTGAAGCTGCTTGTGCCTCAGAATTAAAAATATGTTGGGTTTTTTCCTATGATGAACTCAGCAAACATGGACTAATTAAGTGGAATCAATTTTCCTTCTCTCTTTTTTTTTTTTTTTCCCCTTGCCACAAGCAGCTGCTTTACATTACGTCTGTGGAGTCAGCTGCTGTAGTTTAGCTCTAAGGTTTGTAACCTTTAAGGGCTCTGCCTTAGTAAGTCTGTACCCCTGTGCTCTTGGGAGTCTTGCTGTGAACTTCAAATCCTCACATTCTCGTGGGTCAAGTGTATATGTACCATGTACTCCTCCTCTGCACTCCTGGTCTGAAATCACAGTATGCTCTAAATGTTCAAAACCAGCAAAACAGCTTCTCCTTGCATGCTGTCCTCAAGTTCATGGGAAGTATTTAGAGAAGTGGACATTGCATGGTCATTTCTTCTGGCCTTTGGAAGCTATGTGACGCCACAAGGGATTTTTTACAGCTGTTTTTTCCTCTAAACAGGTTACTTTCTGCAATGGATACTACTCTCTCTTTAGAAAAGGTGCCCAGTGCTTTTTCACTGTTTGAGCACTATGCGGACAGCCCAGGACAAAGCAACCAGCACTCTTTAAAACAAGTGGCTGGTAAGCATCTCTAAGTATCATCTTTACAAAAGCTAACGTTTTGTCAATGCTTTGGAAATTTTATGGTGCTAAAAACAGAATCGATTTGAGAAGTATAAATTTGCAAACCATGTAATTAGCAGAGTTGAATGTAAAATGAAGTCTAATTGTGCACAAGTGTTTGGCTTATAGTAGGACACTAAGATGAGCAACAGAGGGAAAAATGCTAAAGTGAGGGATTCTTGCATCATTTGAGGTATCTGTACCTCAGACTAGGAGATCTGTAAATCTCCCAGGGATAAAGAAATTGCTGTTCCCCTGCAGGCAGGGACAGAAGAGGCAGTCAAAGGGTCTCCTGAGCTCTCTGCCTCCAAGAGGGGCAGCCCCAGCCTCGCTGGTGTGAGGAGGAGAGCAGGGGCTGGCTGACAACTGATGTCCCTGGGTTTGTGCCAAGTGAACGGAGGTACCTGAAAACCCCAGGGGACACCAAGGGAAAGTGGTTAGCTGTAGCTGGCAACAGCCTCTGCTTCAGAGGGCAGCAGTGAAAGCTGGCCATGATAAAAGCGTTTATTCATCTCTATCTGATATTTCATATTCTGTAAATAGCGTGCCTGTGTGGACTTTCTGCTCTGCCTGTACATGTACCTGTAGAAATTATCTGGACAGCTGTCAACAAAGAGTTGTCCACCACCAATTTGTGAATTCATTTTCATCATAATGAGGTCTCACTCCAGTGCTTCTTTCTCACGAGAAGGTATGTTTTGGTTGGTCTCACGAGAAGGTTGCATCTTGCTGTCATGATCTATGACCTCCCATTTACCGTACATGCACCACCACCATCCTAGTCACTCTCTGGCTTTTCAAGCCATGCCTCTTCCTCACGTGTTTGTTCCCTGACCACTGGAACTAGAGCATCAATTTCCCTAAGGTGCATTGTTTCCTGGCTGGATTTTCAGGTGCCTAATGGGGCGTTGGACAAGTGCCATCCTGCACAGACTCTCCAGTGTCTAATAAGAGCTGAGTGCGCTCAGCAATGTCACTGTGGGGAGACCGTCTCTCTCCTCCACACCACTACTCTTATTAGACCTGGAGGAACTGGATATCTCTGAGACCTTACCTTACTTGTCAGATTTGTATGAATTTGCCTGTGGCATTCAAAGCTTCTCAGGTGAGGTTGGACAGGCACTTGTGCAGGCAGCGTTATCTTTGTTAGGAAGTCAGATAAAAAGATCTTTTTTGTAACCTGCTCTCAGCCAGACTTAGCTTCGTGGTGCAAATGTGCTATGTGTCTTGGTTTAGTTCCTAAACTCCCTCTTGCAGTCCCAAGGGTGCAACCATTCTTTCTTCCTGGTCTGCTACCTACTGGTGAGGTCGTCCAGGAGGACAGACCTGTTTTGCCGTGCTGTATTTCCTTTTCACAGAAATCACTCCAATATGTTTTTCCTCAAACTACTGAGATCCACTTTTCAGTTCGATTTGCATTAGCTACTGCGTTTGCCAAACACCAAATAGCTCCAGACCAGTATGCTTTGATAAACTGGAAATGAATGACTGTTCACTAGCAAGTGACCTTCAAAGCTCCTCATCCTTTATACTTTCTTCTCTTTCTCTTTCTAAAATACATGGTTTTCATTCTTCACTTCCACTACCAAGTATTTCAATTGCTATTGTGATTTTTACTTTGGTGAGCAGTAGACAAAATATATTATTATTTTTTCAAGATTACACCCTTCCTGAAGGAAAGTGGAGGTAAATGCCTACATGAAACTTTATTTGGAATTGAATGTCTTGAATATGTCATTTGTCATGTACCAGAGGCAAATGTCAGACATCCTCAGAATTCTTTTTGACTGAAGCCATTTGATGAAATAAATGTGAATTTGAAGTGTTTCTCCACGTATTTTTCCTTCAGGAAGTATAGTCTTCTACTGAACAATTTCATAGAACTTTATTTTCACCATGTCATAAACATCTTTCCTTTAAAACAGCCTTCATTTCCAAATTTTCCATTTCCAATGAGGAAAAGCCTTTTTCCATCAAATTCTTCCTCTTTCATGTAAGTCACCCCATTAACAAACGCATAAGCATCAAACACCCTTGCAGCATACCATTGAGCATACTGGAACCCAGGCTGTGCCACAAGAACAGGGGGTAAAATTTAAAAATTTAAAAATTTTTATTTCCAAAGCCTGCTGTGAGTCCTGCCCTTTTATACCAGAAGGAAAGGACCTTTGCTTGTTATAACAATCTTTCATTAAAGTCACAGAGGAATGTGACTGCTCTCCTTCTTCAAGTCCACAAAACCAAAGAAATGTTATTTCTCATTACATTGGAAAGGGGCAAATACCCATAAAATATTTGGGATTATTTTTTCTCCTGGGGGCTGTGGAGATTAGGTAGCATGAAAGAAAAGCTTCCTTACGCCACAGCACTTCAATGGAAACTGAACTGATGAGAAAATGTCACACTTTTCTGTTGAAAAATATGGTTTAGTAAAACTTGTGGTACAATATCTCATTTCTTTTGACTAAAATTCATTTTAAAAGGGACCAGCACTTTGTTAACACATAAATGTTCTGTTTCTGAAGAGAAGAGTTCAACTTCTTGCTTTGGAATTACTTCCTTTCCAAAGTTAGTTTCATACTATGCAACAGGAAATTAGAAATCAAATGTTTCTCAATGTTAACAAACTGAATTTTGATCTATAACTTTTTTTCAGAAGTTTCATTCATTAATCTCGCTTCTGTTCAGATTTGGCATAATAATAAATCTTGCATTTGTGGGGTTTCTGTGATTATGAATAGAATTTTCTAGGCAACTTTACAGAGAAAAAAAACCCCTTCTTTCCCCACTGGGTCCACTGAAAGGAAGTCTTTTCCTAAAGATGATCAATTTTTAAATTGACCAACTCTAGATGCAGTCAAAAGACAAAATGCGGATTGTTTTTAGCAATGAGAAGGATAATTTTTTTTTTCAATGGGAAGCAGATGTAATCCTACTGTACTGGTAGCTCTCTGTATAAATCATAAGGAAACAGCCAGCATCTGCATTTGCCTTGTTCTTGCCACAGGGGATCATCATCATTTCTGTGAAGATAAGTGAAAAAAAGCAAAAGATTTCTGCTGAGATTCTAAGAAAATTCATGCAATATGGAAATTTACTGGGTGAAGAAATAGAACCATGTATTTTCGTTCCCTGCAATCACTTTGACAATGAACATCTTTTGGGGCTTTTTTGCTTCTTTCTTTTCCCTCCCTCTCTTTTAAGCCATAATCGTAGAGGGGAACAATATCTCATCACAGATGGATCTGTGCCAATCAGGAGACAAAGTTTATATGAAATTTGGGGAACCTTGGAGGTCTTTGTAAGCACTCTTCGTGAAAGATGCTCCTGGTTGTCCCATGAGGTTCAGGTGCTTCAGCAGATCTTGGGTTAACCTGCACACTAAGGATCCTCTGTCCACTGGGTTTGTGGGGAAAATGACCGTACCAGGCAGGAGCACCTGGTAGTGCATCTGCAGTAGGAGCCCACCTCTGGGCACGGGTGGACCCAAGGCTGCAGGGAGCCTCCTGCTCCCCAGGCTGTTAGTGCAGGAGCTCTGAGCCTTCCTTTACCTAAAGCACATCCCTGCTGCTCTCACACTCAGTGGATTTGACACACTGCATGAATCCCTTCTTGGTGTGGCAGGTCCTTTCCCCTGCCCACATTTCTGGGATCGGCTACGTACATCTGTCTCTGGAGGAAACTTTCTTCTTCTGCAAGATCCCTCTCCCCATCAGTGAGCTATCCCATGCTGTTTTCTGCAAAGAAGTGCTTTCAGTCACTGCTTTCATGAGCATCCTCTTCATAGGATGTCCTCTCCTCTAGTGGCTGTGCTGCAAGACAAGGTCAGGTAATGGAGAAGGCAGCCACCCATAGGAATGTGTGTTAAGCTCCTGGGTCTTCTGGCCTTTCTAAGGAGGTGGCCTGAAGTTATGAGAGTCTCTTGGGGTTTCATCAGGACGTGTGCATCAAAGTGGAGAGGAGAGCTAGAGAGTTCTCCCTGTGACTAAAGGCAGCAGGTTTCCTGGGGAAAGGAGAGGGATGGCTGGAGTTGTGACAGCTCTGTCTGTTCAGGATTGCCGCAGCCCTGGGAGCCTCCCTGCCAGAGGTCAGAAACAAGCAGCCATGCCATGACTTATCTGCCTGATGGTTCTGCTCCATAGGGGAGGAACCCAAGAACTGGGCAGGGTGCGGGCAGTTTGCTCTGGGTTCAGGTGGTCCCAGTACTAGGAATGGATCTTATTTTGTCCAGACTGTGAGGGAAATGGACAGATTACAATGCCGAGCAATTAACTTTTCAGTTCCTAATTTAGGAGGACCTATTGCTCTAAAACTGCACCAGTATTATCGATATTTCATGTATTTGCTGTACTGGTTCTGTGGAAATAAGCAACCTTAATGAAAATAAGCAACTGGGTTGTCTCACAAACCTGTAGGTAATTTGGCTGAAAACACAGGAATGTGAATAACAACAGGAGACTTTCCTCTCAGTCCCACAGACACCAACTGTCGTACCTCAAGAACCAAATTCGGCCACCAGCACCTCCATTGCTGTTTACTGGACTGTGAATGACGGGGACGCCATCGACTGCTTCCAGGTCTACTGTATGGAGGAGCCACAAGCCAGCAAAGATGCAGGGGGTGTGTAAGGTCTTGCCTTCACAATGGCAGGTCTCCTTTCTGCTTTGGTCTGGGGTCAGCAGAGGGGGGCCAAACTGCAGGGGAGGGACCAGCATGCAGAAAGAAAAGGGGCTGTGAAGACATCACGCATAGGACTGAGGATGGGTAACAGTGGAGGAGAGCGTGAGGTAGATGCCATTCCTTCTCCTCCCCTTTTGTCACCTAAAATGAAGAATATATATCAGGGTCTGTAAAGTGCAAGGCAGTTGTTTGTAGAGAAGCAGCAACATCCCTGTTGAGGTACCCTTTTATGAAGTAGGCTGACCTTCAGAGAGGATGTGTCCATGCTGCCCTGTGGGTGCTCATGGGGACTGCAGATAGAGCTCCCAAAGGGGCGGGCTTCATTAGGTTTTTAGGGCCTTGCGTGTGCTTTGGAAATGTGTCCTAATTAAAAAAAAAAAAAAAACAGGAAAAAATAATCAGTATTTCTGCAGTATTTACACATGTGGGCAAAGACTTTTTGCAAAATTACATTAAAATACTTCAAATGTTAATATGAAATTGAGAAAAGGGGATTGAAATGCTTATTCATTAAAAATCTCAGACTGACCATAAAGTCACTTTAAGCAACTGGGCTCTGCATGTGTGCATGTTTGTATGTGGGGGGGAGTGTGTGTGTGTGTGCATGCTCAAGGATGATAAGGGCTTTTTATAACAGGTAATTTGTAGCTCAGGGCTACAAAGTCCATTATGAGAAATTGTTATCTTATAGAGCAGTGAAACCAGGGTTGACAACTGCTAATTGTACACCGCAAACTTCCAGCCTAGTCCTGAGTAGGACTGTGGGCCATAATCTCCCCTTCCCATCAATGGGGTTTGAGCACCCTCAACTCAAGGGCACGTCAGAAACTTTCTGTCAAAACTGAGTCAGAGTAAAATATGGAGATCTTGGTTAGTAACGCTTTCTGGATTTTTTTAATTGACTGGTTTTTACGTGTTAGTCAAGAGGCAAAATCATAGGCCCTACAAGTGCAACAAGTGAGTGTGACGTCCCGTGCGTGTGTATGTTCCTCCTAGCTTTGGTGGAAGAGTACAGAGTGACAGTGAAGGAGAGCCACTGCATTTTGGAGGACCTGGAGCCAGATCGCTGCTACAGCGTGTGGGTCATGGCTGTGAACAGCACAGGCTGCAGTTTACCTAGTGAAAAAGCCATTTTTAAAACGGGTATGTACGTATTTTGGCATTTAATTATTATTTTGTGATTTGCTTATTATAAGCTTCAGGTGCTTAGACCAATTCTAGTCCATGGTGTTACTGAAACAGAAGAAACTGCTTCGTTTAGCCCATCTGGCAGAATGCAGGCAACTCGCGGTCATTTCCCTTTTACTGAGAGATAACAGCATAATTGCTCCTGGGAGGAAACTTGAAGGCATTTGGATTTGAAGATGTTTCCATGCCTCGTGACTGGGGCATTGGGGCAGCACATGATGAATTTCTCTTCTGTGTGCGCTGTGATGCTCCAGGGCAGCTCTGGGAAAGCCACACGGCTGCTCCCTGCTGCTGCTGCTTCTCCTGTGCAAAATGAGGCGACGGCTGTGTTTTTTGCCTCTCTGCCATCCTCCCAAATACATCGACATTGCATTGATTTAAATAATTAACTTTTCATGGGAAGGCCTGCTTTACTGCGGTTACATGCTGCGTCTAGCTCAGTGGGACACAAATCTCAGGTGTGGCTGAGAGGCTCTGCTGCTGTTTAAGTGCTATAAATTGAGTAAATAGATGAGTATTGTTTATGAGCTTCATTTGACAGATTAGTTTTTCTGAGTTTTAATTTCTTTAGTAATTTGTATTGGCAAAACGAATGCTCTTGAATTATGAGCAAGGTGAAGCATCTTGTGTCTGAGGCCCTCTTGCCAGACAATTTTTTTAGTACTACAGGATAAAAACAGTCGTTCTGTTCTTGCAGTCACAAAATACAGACAAGGGTATTTAACAATTTTGTGATGAAATAAGTCTGTACAACACTGAATGTATTGTTGAAATCACTTGGCAGCAACTGCAACTTCAAGTCTTTTTCTTAATCCACTAGACTTCACATTTGTTGAAAATTCTCCTCAATATTCAATTTGCTATTAATAATTTTAGCAAAAATTATTTTCCAGAGAATTCAAAGTAGAAAATTCAAATTTTATGGCCTCAACAATTTAATTGTGAGCACAGTGTAGAATTCTACAAAACAGTCAAATAATAATGAGTTATTACTAGCTAATAAATCATAATTTAAAAAGGGGTTCTCACCTCTCTGAAGCTGTTATTTTTAAGAACTGTCGTTGCTTTTTGGCATCAGGCTCACCATTCTTTTTCCCCAAACTGAAGCCTTCTGAAGAAGTTAATTTCCTCAAGTCTTTGATGCCTTCCTTTGGCCTGTTTTTTTAAGAAAACAAATAAACTAGATCAAATAAAGGCTCATTAAACACCTTCCCTCAAGCTGAGGTGAACTCCCTGTGGGGTGCATTGAGCCCAGTTGGACTTGTGGGGACACTGCTGAGCACTGACTGATGCAAAACTGCTGCATCCTCTTAACATCAGAGGCAGAACGATGAGCACCGGTAGTGGAAACCAGTTCTCCAGTGTGACCCCAGATATTTTGATATAAAGCTGGAATACTTCGGTTCTTCAAGTAGCCCAGTGGAATCAGGAGCAAGAAATTAGAGAGTTTATTTTTAGTCATTCAGATTAAAAGTTGGCACATACAAGAAAATAATTTTCTAGTGTATGCAGTTACAGGAACAAACACATTAATGGTGGATCAAAGCTGTGCTTCTCCAGGTGCTGGGAACCCCCACAAGGTTTCCCTGTTGGGAGCATGCCCGCGGAGGTGGCAGCGGGTCTGGGGAGTTGTGTGTGCTACTGCTGCAGCATCCCCCCAGCACCTCCCATCTCCTGCTCCTCCACCTCCCAAACTCAGCCTGTCCCCTCCTCCCCTGGGGAACACACTGTTTCCAGGCAGTATTTTCTGTGAGGGAATGATGCTGAAGGCAGCAAGAATCCCTTTACCCTCCTCCTCCTCCCTGTCCATCTCAAACTGATCTCCACATGAAGGCTCTTTGCAACCCTAAAGACATAGGAGTGAATGCACCTTCTTCTGTTGTTCAAACAGCCTGTATCCGAGGAACAGAGTAAGAACTCACCCTTTTTGACTCTTTGCCTCTTCTAATATCACTTATATGAGTGCTGGAATATTACCAGGAAATCAGATATATATTCTAACTGCAGTTAATTTGTTAAAAAAATCTCAGAAGCACAGTAACAAGTTTTTCTGGTATGCTGACCCTATCTACTCTTGAGACAGATAATTTAAGATAAAGAAAAAAATGCCTGGTGTCTTGTGACATATTATTTGCACATACATAAATGTGGGTATGTGTGTCAGTTGCTGAATGCAGGTACTAGGGGATTTAGCTATTAATTTTTCATTCTTTACAAGCAGATGCATTTAAAAACAGACAATAATCAAATATGTCAGAAGAGAATTAAGGGATTATAGCGAAGGGAGCTACACAGATGTATTACCAGATGACAGTCTATCCCACAGATTCTTTCTTCTGCTGAATACCTAGATTAGCTGTTTCTGCAGTAAAATATCAAGTACATCTTAACCTGGACTGCTAACCTCCTGATTGTCACTAAACCAGGAAATCAATAGTACTTGTGGGTGTCTTTCTTCCCTTTTCTACTAATAAAAAAATATTTCTCTTACAAAACAGAATGCATCTGGAATGCTAGTTACGGTTCTATAATACTATCTTGTCATAAAATTATCTAATATCTACTTTTGTTTTAAGCCTCCTATTTGGGACCCAGTGTCTTTAAAAGCAAAATAATTTTCTGTGACCTTTTTTTAATTACTAACCTTTCTTTTAAGGATTAGTATTAAGACCATGTCTATGAGTTTCGACAACAGGTTGTAAGGTTTGTTTATGTTACTATTCCCTGGAAAGGGAAAGAGCAAGTGAATACTACTAATCCATTTTCAGCCTGTGATGTTGGATGTGCAATTTCAGACAATAGCTTTTGATTACTTGCATTCAGTGCTCTATATTACATTCAGTTTTCTGTCTTGTGGTTGGGCCTGTACTTCTTAAACTGAGGGTCTAAAAAAGAGAAATTACCGGGACCAAATGTTAGCATTGCAAAAATAAACAGGACATAATTAAGCAGAAAGTCAGCATCTCCCCATCAATTCTGCAGCAGCACATTTGTTTCTGATGCAGTTCATGCAGGGATGCTGAGGACAGGGTTGAGGTGCTGCAGGGAGGGCCGTAGGCGGTGCTGCCTTGGTGCTCTGCTCCTTGGAGACTGGCAGAAATGAGGAAAACGTGGTAAAGGAAAGGCACAAAAATCTACGCAGACATTTTAAGAATGTGCGGAAATGCACAAATATTCACAGTAACTTTCCCAGCGTGTTTTGGTTTTTTTTCCCCCATAATGTACAAGCAAACAAACAAGCAAAACAAAAACAAGCAAAAAATCATTGCTGGATGGGCAAAACTGACTATCCTATAGGTTTTGGGGGGGGGGGGTGACTCTTCCTTTCCCTTGTGAGCATCCCCTGCCAGCTGCTGGTGCTCTCCTTGCGGTACGGCTAACGTGTCCCTGTGTCCCCAGCGCCCGCTGTCCCCACCATCAAGGCTGAGGACTGCATGGTGTGTTGGGACACGGCCACCATCCGCTGGCGCGCCGGCTCGGCGTCGGCCGAGTCCTTCACCCTGGAGTACTGCCGACAGCACTCGCCAGAAGGAGAGGGTCTCAGGTCAGTGCTGCGGTCGCGAGCACCACTTGGTCGGATTAGGCAGCCACTAATGAGTGTCCCCCGGACTGTGTGTCATTACGCAAGAGATTATTCAGCCTTCAACCACGCAAGGAAGAAATCAGCTTCTGCCTGCTGAAGAATTTACAGAACGGGCACTAATCTATGCGATTAGGCTGAGACACAAAAATACTTCCTTTTTATTCTGCTTAACTGGACAATCCCTTTCATTTGGGGACAAAACCCTGGAGACGTTGTGCTGTCTGCAGTCAACCAGAAGTCACAGGGCTGTTCTGGCTGGGGAAGTAGTCGCTGCCCCGCAGCTGCCATGGTCCCAGGGCAGGGCACGGGAGGGCAGCTGAGCTCCACGGCAGGGAGTGGGATGGAACAGCCTAGCCCAGATTGCTCTCTGCTTTGTGGTGAACAAGATAGGAGCCATCTTGGGGTATAGGGAGGGTGATACGAGGGTCCCGGTAATGTTGGTGACCCATCTGTCTGGGTGCGTGGGAAGATCCCTCCCAAAGCACATCCGAGCCCAGTGCTGCCCAGCTCTCTGCAGGCGTGCCACAAGGGTCAGCGAGCAACTCAAAGAGCAGCTTTGACACTAGGGATGGGGTCTGCTTATGCCAGACCCTCTCTGGTTTCCCCTACACTAAGTCTGTGCTGCACAGAGGAGAGGGCAGGGAGCGGCGTAGGCACCACTGAGCTGTGGAACCATGCACTGTGTTGAAATGCAGAGAAAATTACATGGTGCTCTGTATGTCCTTGGGGCTTGGGGCTTTTTGTTTGTTTGTTTTTTTAAAAACAATGACAATGTTCCAGCAAAATACAGTTGTGGAGGTCTGAGAAGCTTTGGGAGGTAGGGGGGTGACTTACCATAGGGAACCTTGTGGAAGAGCCTCAGCCCGGCTGAGTTTCTCTGTCTTCACCTCCCGGGCAGCCTGATTAGGGTCTTCACCCAGGGGCTAGCTCAGATGGACTTCATGGAAATGCAGCAGAGAGGGAAGAGCTCTACCCCTTGCAGTCAAAATTATTTAAGTGGACTTAAGGTTTCACAGTTTTCTAGTAAATCAGTATGACAGTGAAATTGTGCACACCTTGCTCCTTACAAAAGTAGGCTAAAAATTGAAATAAAAAGCTTCTGTGGGGTTGGGAGACATTTTTTTCCATGCAGTACCAGTGGGCTGTGTTAATGTAATCAAGGAGAGGTCTTGCCCAGCTCCCCTGCCTCTCAGAGGGCAGCCATGACCTGTTCTGTTTCATACATATTTCATGAGGCCATCAGGCCCCTGTCAACCTGCCAAAGTCACTGTTGGTCAGGGATAATGTAGCTGCTCCCAAAACCTGTGCTGTTTGTTTACCCTAGAGTTTCTTTGCTGTTAACTGGAATTGCCTCTTTTTATCCAAACTGAACCAGAAACTGTGCTGGTTTCTGCAATCTGTGAGTGAGGTGTCGATAACAACAAGCAGTTTGCTTGTGTGGTGATAACTGTGGCAAAAAGCTGCCAGAACTGACCCATTCCCTTTCTTAAGTGAGCTTGTGCAAAATCTAACGTGTTTATAATTATACTGAGTCACATTTGACTTTTTGGCTTCCCTGTGGGAAGAAGCTGGCCTTTTACTGTGACAAGTGTGAAAAATTCCCACAGGAAAAAATCATGAACTTTCTCAGAATTGCTGCAGTTTAAATTTCTGTGTTTGTAGAAGGGTTCTGACCTCTTTTTACAGTGTCAAAGACCATCTTTTACCACTTATTTTCCCTCAAAGCAATGCCCCTCTTTCCTTTTCCAAAAGCAGCCCCTCAGATTAACCTCGACAGCTTCTATAATGGCACATGATGTGTCGGTGATGGAGATTTTTTTTTTTAAGATTTCTATTTAATTTTTTGCACCAAACCAAGGAAAAAAGAGCCCACTGGTATGTGGAACATACTGCCTGTATTGCTCCCATCCAAGGGCCCCAAGGTGCTTGTTAGGACTAGAAATCAATTCCTTATGTATCTGACATAGTGAGAAGCTGCCTTCTGGAATTACCTTAGGACCATGTAACAGGTGGAATAAAACTTGTCTGGGCCTGGAAATGCTGTAGTTTCTTCTGGTTGCTTTCCTTGAAGGCTTGGAGTTTGTTCTTCACAGGTTTCCTGAGCAACACTCGTCTCGGGGACCCGGCAAATGTGGAGCCCTTGGACAGACAGCCTGTGCCTCTCATGCGTGCAGTGGCCCCGTAGCCGAGCAATTCCCCAGTACCTGGGTGGGAGTTCAAACACATTTCTCAGCAATCCTGGAAATTTCATACAACTGCTGTTGGGGCCACAGTGGGAAAGCACAGGTGGGGGAAGGACATCCAAAGGAGGTCCTGGAGAAAGCGGTATGGTCCTATCCCACAAGGCTGCTTTTGCACATGTTATTCTGAGAGCTCATCCAAGGCAAGGGATACCACCAAGGAAGCAGGCAGGGAGAAATGCCCCCATTGAACAGCCAGAGATGTGTGTGGAGCCCCTGGTCTGGGCTCGCCCCCTGTAGCCTTCAGCATGTCACAGAATCACAGGATGGTTGAGGTTGGAATGGTCCTCTGGAGGTCATCTGGTCCAACCCCCTGCTCAAGCAGGGCCACCTAGAGCCGGTTGCCCAGGTGGTGTTTGAATATCTCCAAGGAGATCCTTGGGGCAGTCCTGGAGCAGTCCCAGCTTCCCAGGGATAAAATTTGAAGAATGTCTGGAAATAAATCCTCATAAAAAGTTACCTTCTGAATACCATTAAAAAAATCTATATTTTCCCCTTTGGTTTCTCTCTCCTTGCCAGCTTGCCACCTGAGGAACATTGTTTCGTTTAAAACTATCTTAAATCTTCTGCAACAATGAGTCCCTAGCCTGCTGCTGTGGTTTTAAAGCTCCTTCCTGGGTTGATTCTGTTTCCAGAATCTTTATGAGGCTTTGAAATGTTTCTTTCAGTTTCCAGAGCTCTGCTATTTTCTCACCGTTCAGCCTCTTTGTGTTGAGAAGTCAATGGAGCTGTGGGTGGAAGATGGAAAACTGCAAGAAATGTAGTCCAGGGATTAGGTGTGTGGGCTGTTCAGATGGAAACCATGTATCACATCATGAGAAATCTGTAAGACTCAGGGAGGCAGAAATTAGTACAGTATGCAGTGAGTTCGTAAGAGTGGAAGTGACTGTCATCCGCTCTGCCAGTGCAAGACCAGCACTGCTAGCGACCGAAATTTTCCATCTAGCCATAGAGCTGGTCTAATGCTGGAAAAAGGGGAGCAAGCCTCCCTCCTGGTGCATTGCCCACATGGCTGTCCTGCCAGCTCAGGAAACAAGGTGTGGAAATTACGGAATCTTCCTCCTCTCTGGCTGTGCTATGCTTGCATCTGAGATAGCAATGAGGACCATTGCAGGTGGTACTTTGGTGATCTAACGCCAAGACAACCAGAGCTGGGACAGGGGAGAGGAAAGGAAGCATGCAGCACAGCTGGCAGCAAACTCAGAGCTATTTGTTCTTTATTTTTAGCTTCAAGAGCTTTTTTCCACCCATGGTACAACCCTTCTGTGTGCTTCCACACGTATCTTAAGAAGCTTGCATGCTTTCAGCTCTAACTGCACATCAGTGGTACCAGCACAGGTCTGAAGGTGCTGTTTCAGTGGGATCTTGGGGGTGGAGAAGACAATTACGGCACAGATGGCGTTGTGAATCACTGCTAGGCATATCTTTTGCTGGGTTCATGCCATATTAAAAATTATCCTCTAGACGTTTCCTTGAAATAAATGAGGAAGATGATGAGAGAAACATGCATCAAAACACAGCATCAGATTTCCCTAAACCCAGGAAAATCACAACTTTAACAGATACTGCCACTATAATATTCCTTGGCAATTTTAAGGTGAGGAAACATGTATCTCCTTTCTGTTGTGCTTTGAACATCATGTAGCTGAAATTTGGACACTGGATTTTGAGACTTAAAGATTCCTCTTATAAAAATATTTAACTTCAAATATTTCTTGAATTTCTATGCACTGAATTTGGTATCATGATGCCAAGACGTTGTGGGGACAGTGCAAATACGATACCATTTAGGCTAAAGGCTAGGGTGCTTTGATAATATTATTACATTTCCAATCATCTATAAAATGGGCAGGTGTATTTAAAGGATAAAATAGCTGACATAAAAAATGTTGTAGGTGGATTTCTCTTTCTTTCATTACCAAAATTACAGAGTTCAATACTTTAGGTGAGCTTGAGGAAGATCTAGCTGCAATGGGGCTTACAAGAATTTGGAAATGAAACAGGCTTTCCCCCAACATGGTCAGGATTCATTTTCCCTTCTCTTCTCCTATGCATAACCTGTATGCTGTAAGCTAAGCTGTAATCACACCTTCTCCTTATCCTTCCTTTTTTATCACTGATTGCAGGGTCAACCTGAAGCATGACAAACTGCACTGATTGCTGGGGAGCCCTCAGTATTCACTTTCTCCCTTCACTGTATTCTCTAAACAGAAAGAGGGGACAGCAAGATCTGTTTTTTCTTTGCATGCAGCCTCTTGTGAGCCTGGACCTGGCTCAGTGTGTGGCAAGTGAATTTCCTTCATGTTGGCATATTCTGTTTTATTAGTTGGCAACAGCAGGACTGTTTTTTAAGCCTTAATCGTACCTAAAATTGATGGGCTCTTATTCTTAGGCAGCTTAAAGCTGGCTCAAATAGATTACCAAGCAGAGAATGCTATTCGAAAATCTGATCACTGTTTTACTGACCAGATCTGCTAAAGTCCAGAGTTTTCTGTCTCACTATTGCAACTGAAAAGAGGCATGCAATTATTCTCAGATTTAAACATGCAACCAAATTCTGATTTGGAGAATTTCAGATTCAAAAGAGACCCAAGTCTGAACTTTGATGGCTGACCCTATTTTGCAATTTACTGGACCCAAACTCTTTTCTGAATACCCAGGCTCTAGGATCCAGATGGCAGAATATGAATATCCTAGGTCTACTTATTACACCAGGATCACAGAATCATAGAATGGTAGGGGTTGGAAGGGACCTTTGGAGATCTTGTCCAACCCCCCTGCCAAAGCAGGGTCACCTAGAGCAGGTTGCACAGGAACGCATCCAGGCAGGTTTTGAATATCTCCAGAGAAGGTGACTCCACCACCTCTGTGGGCAGCCTGTCACAGTGCTCTGCCACCCTCAAAGTAAAGAAGTCTTTCCTCACATTGAGACGGAATTTCCTGTGTTCCAGTTTGTGCCTGTTGCCCCTTGTCCCGTTGTTGGGCACCACTGAAAAAAGTCTGGCCCCATCCTCCTGACACCCACCCCTTAGATATTTATAACCCTCTCAGTCTTCTCTTCTCCAGGCTAAACAGACCCAGGTCTCTCAGCCTTTCCTCCTAAGAGAGGTTCTCCAGCCCTTTGATCATCTTCGTAGCCCTCCGCTGGACTCTTTCTAGTAGTTCCTTGTCTTTCTTGAATTTGGGAGCCCAGAACTGGACTCCAGTACTCCAGATATGGCCTCACCAAGGCAGAGTAGAGGGGGAGGATGACCTTTTTTAATGCACCCCAGGATACCATTGGCCTTCTTGGCCACAAGGGCACATTGGTGGCTCACAGAAAATGTCCCTGACTACTTGGATTTAGAAACAATTTTGTGTTTTATTATCTAGCCATCAGTTAAAAGCACATACTGGAAAAGAAGATCTTTGGAAGGACATAGACTTACATGGCATTTTCCAGAAGACAGTAGAAAGACCCATATAGAGGGCCTCACTGTGCTTAAGGCACATTGATTTACACGTTGCCACAAACAGCTTCTGATGAATAGCTTAGTGTATCCTCCCTTTGTCTCACTTGTAACTGTTGGCCCAAAACTTCTTTCTAGTGGTTTGTGCTGTAGATTCACACCAAAAATGTCAGGATGGTGCTTTTAAGGAATGAATTGGGTGAGACTTGTCTAGGAAGCATGGACGAATTTCTTCAAAGCTTAGGTGCCCACTTCTTTTCCCATGCCTCTGCTTCCATCCTCATTTTCCTTTCTCTCACTTCTTTTATATTTGCCTCCTTGCCCAGTTCCCATCTTGTGTTCTTCTCCTACTCATCTTTCCTTTTTCAAAGGCTCAAATGAGCCATTTTCCTCTTTCAAGTCTAAAGATCCCAGGTTCTCACCAGGCAACTCATGAAGTTGCACCTCTTCCCTGATCCTTTCAGTAAGAACTGACCAGACTGACGAACTCCTGGTGCCTTGCTGAAGTGCTCTCGTGGTTGGGAATTTGGTCAGCCACGAGGGTGAAGCAAACTGTGCAACTGCTACCATCTTTGGGCAACCCACTTCTGTTTACTGCAGCAGTCCCAGCATTAATGTAACACATTCTCCAAGGGAGGCATGGCTCCAAACTCCCTGAAATTCTTTCAAATTGGAAAAAAAAAAAAAATCACAGGAGCACACAGTTTTTTTTCTCAATGATTCCAACCACTTTTAATGACAGCTGTCAGCACAAAATACCTGTTACAAACTAATAAGGATGATGCATCAGTCTTTTCCCAGGATGCTGTTCTCCTAGATGCAGAGCTTTATGTGGTGTTTGCAGGAATTTCATGTGTGTAGGGCTGTAGGATTTTACCTTTATGTGGTAAATGCAGCAGAGACAGGCACGTGAAAAATCCTTATGGATAAACACGGATTATTCTTCAGATTATACTGCTCTCTGGTGGGACATATGTGGAAAAACAGTCACTACAAATGAATAGCAATGGTCTGATCTGACTGCTGATTTGCCTGCTTTACCTCCTCTGGGGTCACAGTAATTAGTGCTGGAAAAGGTAATTTGCTTAATCTAGCTCCCCATAGCGACACTACCTGGTGGAGGGAGGCCATCGTGGGCTCCATTCTCAAACCTGAGGTGGAAGGGAAGGTGCCTTGCACGCTCTCCAAAGGCATGTCTGCTGTTCGTGGATTTGCTGGAGAGCAGAGCAAGAGTCCTGCGTTCAGCCCTTCCTCACACCACCGAGCTTATCACCTCTCAACGCGGAGGAGAGGGGGTTTATCTCACAAGATCTGCATTACACTTGAAAATTTAAATACTTACCTTGAAGATTCCTATAAGCATTTCTGGAAGGAAGTGATCTAATTTATACAGATAAACGGTCTTTACCTGCAGGCATACAATGCGGTGGATAAATACTGTCTGGCTTTGCCGTTATCATACGAGGCAAAAATGAGGAAAATTAGGATTCAGTGTCTGAGAAATTGTTAAGTCAATCGTTTGTGCTTCTGACAATACAGAAAATAAAATTGGCATCTTTCTAGCCATCCAAAGTTCTTTCACTGGCACTTCAAAGTGCCTGTGAAGCAGATTGAGTGGGTGCTGACTCTCGCTTTCCTGCCGTGTGTCAAGACATCAGCAGTGGAGGATGTGAGGGATGGAGCTTTTGAGGCACCACAAAGGGGAGACTTAGTCAAAGCACTGAGGGCACTGCGCAAAGGCAGTTCCCCTGCTGCTGCCTTTTGCAAAACCAGCCTGTTAGAGTGCACAGCACCGTGAGGGAGACAGAGCCAAGACTTTGTTGAAGAACAATTTGTGAGCAAGGAGTTCATAATAAGAAGTGCACGGTTTCTGTGCGGTCTCAGGTGAGGGTATCTATTCTTTTGGATCAGTACAAACACAACAAGCACTTTCACTGTCAGGCAACTGAATTAATTAGAAGGAATTTTTTTTTCAGAAGCTTGTTCATTTTGTAATGCAGCCTTTTTACAGGAGGCGGATGAGAATTTGATTCTGTGCTGCTTGCATTTTATGTGATGACTTATGCTGCAAAATGAACATGAAGTGAGCGTTACACCAAATGACTGCGCTGAGTGAGAAGGTGGTACAGGAACAAAGGCTTGAAAGTTTGTCAGATGAAATAAGGATGATCCCTCAAATAAAATGCCAAAGCTCCTACATAACCCAGTTGTTTGTGAAAACAGTGTTCGCCTTTCCCATTTGGAGTTTCTCTATGGTGCCTGTTGTTTCAGCAGTCAACAATACTGTTAGGTGGCTTAACTGTTTATATAAATTATTCTTTCCTGGTTTGGATATCTGCATACATTTTCATGTATGAAAATCTTCAAAATTTGCAGATCTTTTGCTGGTATAAAGAGACCTGAACTGAAAGTATCCCTGGAGCCCAATGTGAACTATTTCTTCTACTTGAGGGCTGTCAACCCATTTGGGATAAGTGAACAAAGTGAAGCAGCTCTCATCTCAACTAAAGGTAGATCATCATTTTCTGATGTCAAAACAATGGGATGGAGGGGCAAAGCAGCCAAAGATGGCATTTTCCTACAGAAGTCATAACTGAACTTTCCAATATGGGATTAGGAAAGTTATTTGGATGAAAGGGATTGTATTTTGTCTGCTTAAAATTAGCACAATCAGGAAAAACTTCTCTTGAAGTTGATAAATTTATGTCAGTGTAAAACTGTTGTGACCTCAGAAGCAAAAACCTTTAATTCTGTCAGAAATACGAAATTATTAAATATTCTTCAGGCACCTCAGTTTGCTTGAGTTTGGCAGAGCATACTCTGAAAAAAGATGCCATGATCTTTAAAAAACCCTGCAATTAAAAACTTACGGGCTTTGGCTTTCAGGGATGAGGAAGCATGCAGAGCAGCTTTAAAATGTTGTGGATGATTTAAACTTTAAGGTTTCCAGACAGTGTTAAATTATGTATGGTTTTTCCAAAACACCCTGAAAATTCAAATTTTCTATTTTGAAAAAGCAATTGGTTGAAAATTATTCAACCTTCTTGAATACTGAAGACTTCTTTGTCGCCTGGCCGCATTTCTGAATAATAAACTGCCATCCCAGTCAGGCACAGCTTGGGAGAGTCTTTGCATTTCCACAGCCAATGTTCTGCTGCATCTATCTGCCAGCGGACTCAACTCTGTCCAGCTAAAATGGCAGTAATTGTTGCTTAATTTTTTATGATTCAGCTCGTGTTAACATTGCCAGCCTCTAAAAACTGGTGTTTCTTTGTGAATTGTACCAGGAACTCGATTTCGCCTGCTGAGCGCCACAGCCCATCCCACTTTGCAAATCTCCTCCAATGCAACCGTAATCTGCCTTCCTGAGAAAGCCAAATTCACTGGGTGAGTACCAGCATGAAGAGCATGACCACCCTGTGGGTTCAGGATGGGTTCCTCACTCGTATTTTTGCCTATAGTTAGCTTTCACATGGCACTAACCAGTTTTGTAGAACAACTGAATAATTTCAGCCATGTAGCCTCTGGACGTTGTGTGATTGACCCCTCTTTCAGTCACTGCAATATCTCAATGAAGCCAGTAGCAGCATTGATGTAGGTGCTGGGAAGAGTTTGATGTCGCACTGAGGAACCTCCAGAAAGTCAAAGGCAGCGGTACGCACTGGGACTGCTGGCTTTGCCTCAGTCCATGGTTGCTGCTTAATCCTTCAGAGCACTTCAGTCTCAAAGCAACTTGTTGCTCCCCTGAGAAGACCAGATTTGTGGGCTAACTTTTGAAAATATTGTGGGTAGAAGTAATCGATGCTTTTACTTTGCTCCTCTACTGAGGACATTATTGGTAACATTTTCCAAAGCATCTGTGGCTTTGGAGAACTCAGAAGGGCTCCTGGGATATGTCAGAACAGTTGTACCAGGCTAGCTACATCCATTGCAAATACGATTTTTGTTTTGACATACTGATATTAGCCCCATCACAAGCACAGGTCCACCTGTTTAAGTCGTGCCATGCTGATATGACTTCTTCAAAAGTAATGAGGTATTACTGGTTTATCTACTTCTTTTTACTATTACAGCTGAATACACGCAAGATGTTTGTCACTGTGTCTGCTTTAAAAAGCCACGCTTCCTGGTTTGAAAAATACTGCTAAATTGCTAAATTTGAGGTGCTTTTTATCTCCAAAGTCACCTTTCCCACCTTTTCATAGCTTCATAAAATTCTGGGTAAAGCTGCATAGTTTTCAGTCCTCAAGATGGGTCCATCTCGGTGCAAAGATGAAATGACTCTCAGTGACGACATATAAGTCTTTGATAAAACCCTGCAGTTAGAAGAACAGAGTGGAATCCATTAGTAATTTTAGATGCAGCTGCATGACATGGCTATAAGAAATATCACAGTATGCTTGGTCTACCACCACACTCACTTTACTGTACATCCCTTCCACAAACAGGATTGCTTCAGTCCTGGGTGAACTGCTGCCTGCTCAGGGACACCATTACTGGGAAACCATTGTCTCTGCCTGCAGAAGCTACAGGATTGGGATTTGCTATGAGGCAACACCACGGAGCAGCGTCCTGGGGCTGAGTGATACCTCCTGGTGTATGCGGTGCTGTCCTACACAAACCAGGTAAAGCTGGGTCAGTCTAGCTGCTTGGGAAGTTACTTGTCCTTCAGGTAAATAAAACTGGCCAGCTTCAAGAATCACAAGAGCAGAAAGGACCTGTCTGCTTACTTTCTGTACATTTGGGTAACAAGAAAAGGACAACTACAAAGGAACTTTAGACCTCCTTTTAATTAAAAAATATCATAAAGCACCTTAAAAAATAAAATTAATTTCAAACAGACCAATTTACTCCCCTTCACCCAGCCAGTGAATAAAACTTAAAAATCTCGTTTGCCACTGCTTTGTCATTCCAGGCTCATATCCTGAACTGCTTCACAAAATCCCAGCAAGTGTATTTATTTCCATAAATACAGTCTTTTTAGAATCTACATCCATCTGCAGGAGATGTCAAGCCTCCGTAGCAAATGCCTTCTTCTGCCTTGTCCTCCACAGTGACAGGCACCCGCCTGCCACTGTGGCAGGACTGCTGGACACTGGGGTTTTCTTCAGTGGGCCAGTGCCAGGCTGCTTGGAGGTTTGTAAGGCATAAACCCTGTTAGCGGTTTAAAGGTGCTCTTGATCTAAACAAGCATGCTTTTCTAGTGTGAAATCATACACATGCATGATCGTAACTACCTAAATGGAACATCTGAGATGCAAAGAGTTTTGCCAAAGCAGAGCTCATGCTTAAATCCCCACAAAGACATGTAATAAGAAAGATATAGATGAATATGATTACAGCAAGACTGCTTTTATCCTGACAGTCCAAAGACGCCAAGTGAAAGGGCTCATCAGCATGCCAGGCAGGGCTTTGAAGCGATGCCACATTCGCTTTGCTTAGGTACTGAGCAAAATGCTGTTGCCACGTGATACGCTGCTGTATGCAGCCACCTAGGTTAATAGGGGGGAATTAAGCGGTAGATTGTTTCTGGCAAATTGCCATGAGGAGGCTCACTGTATTCTGGTTTCTGTTTTCCTGTAGCTTTCTTTACAGATTTCTTCACACCGGTGTGGTGAGTGACATCCGTGTGACAGAACACCCGGCCAGGATCGGCATCCTATTGGATTACAGTGGTGGCAGGCTGTTGTTCTTCAATGCAGAGAGAGGACTGGTGCTGTTCGCCATCAGGCACAAATTCACTGATGCTGCGCACCCAGCCTTTGCCCTGGAGAAGGCTGGAGTGCTTACCCTGCGCACAGGCATGGAGCTGCCAGAGTTTGTGAAGCACAGCTAATCCCTTGCTTCGCGCTCTCAGGAAAACTGACAATTAGAGTGTCAGGGGATAGGGAGGGGAAGGGGGATAACACGGAGGGATGTCTAGTCTTCACTGATGAAGACCACGCACACAGCTCTCCCCCACATCAGTAGTTAGTGCTCAGCCACGTATCACCCTGAGCCTGGAGAGAAAATCGACGCCTTCAGATAGAGTGTGCACCTAGCGATATACACAGCAGTACTTTTGAGGGGAAAAAAAACGCCTTGTTAGATATGAATATTAAGAGGGGGGGAAATGTACTTTCCCTGTGAAAATAATGACAGTGCTAGCTGTCTTTTTAAAGTTGATGATGAGCCTGTGTATAAAATAAATGCATCTCTCACTGCAATATATGAAAGACATCATTTCATCATTTGCCAGGACAGCTGGAGCCCAAATCCAAGGTAATATGTTTGAAAAATGTGCAAACATTTCAACAACTGAACCATTTTGCAGGTTAATATATCTTGTGTTATTGTTTGCCAACTCTTTTCTGCAAATGCACGGATTAAGAAAACTTGGAAACTTAGGAATCTGCACATTTCCAAAATGAGTGAGTCCCAGACTAGTCTTCATATCAGTCATGTCAAGTTTGAGTATGCAATACCTGCCTACCCTGCTCACAGCAGACTAGCAGACAGCTACCTGACCCTGTCAGTAAATATCTGTACCTGTAAGTAAGTACTCATGAAACACATGTATGAGGAAACTTGATAATAGTGGTAAAAGTCTTCCCTGTGTTTTTTGTTCTCAAATTGTTGGCTAGGTGTTTTCAATGGTGAAGGGAAATCTGCCACCTGGGACCTTAGAGAAGCATCCGATTGCCAGCAACCTCCTTGTGGGTCACCCCCTTTTCCATCACAGCTTTTTACCTTTGCACTTACTGATTTGATGCTCCAGATTTCAGGCTTGTGGACGTTTTCCTGCATCGGCCCTGCTCCCTCCTGTATCTACACCAGCATCAGCACCACACCAGCAAGGCACAGTGTTTCAGGGCCAGCAACACAGGCAGCCAAAAAATGGCTGGTGCAAGAAGAGCAGTAGGATGCTAATTTTCACCCTTGGCTTTTTGAAACTGTTTTTCCAAGCATTTCACACATCGGTGGTACGGCTGTCTTCTCGCCTGCCCCAAGGGCTGAATGCGCGAGTGCCGGTGGTGCCGAACTCCAGTGAATGCTGGGGGAAAATTAATCTTAAGGGAGGCGGGCAATGCTTTTCATGCTGTGCCTGCTCTGGAGATTTCTGCCGCAGGGGACTACGCTGCCAGACTCATTTCTGAGCTCAGCTGAAGAGCTGTACTCCCCGAAGTAAAGCAGATTTCAGGAGTCTAACAGAGAGGGTTTGCTTCTGAAGAGAGGACTTAAATGAGTTACAGGAAAGCTTCTGCTTTCTGCACCTCAAAGGAGGTGCCTGCTGCTGGTGTTTTATTTATGATTTGACAGCACCAAGGCATGTGCTTGCTGCTTTAGCCTGCTGTCCCAGAGGAGCCACGCTCCACACTGTCACAGCAGGCCCAGACGGGATGGTTGAGGCAAGATAAACAAGATCCTGTGACCATTTATTTTAAGCCAGAGCTCTTTTTGGCATTTCAATTAAAGAATGCCAGTTCCGAGTCCCTGCTGGGAGTGAGGGGAATGAAAAAGCCCTGTTGGCTCAAGTGAGTGTTTTATAGAGGTGTGCAGGATGGCGAGAAAAAGGTCCAGGATGAACTGGGAAAGAAAGACAGAAAGGGTATTGAGGGTAGCGTTATTGTGAAAGCTGAGGAGGAGGAGGAGGCAGAAGGCAGGCTGGAAACACACAGAGCAGATGGTGACAAACGACGAGGCAGGTCAGTGGTGTTGGCGGAGTGAGTTCCTCAGGCTCCTGCAGCCAGTGAGATGACCAGAGGTTTGGCTGTCTCTAGAGCTTAACGTGGCGCTTTGAACTAATCTGAAAGTTAGATCATTCAGATTTGCATTCAGATCAATTGAGATTTTGAGGCTTGTTGCACCAATTTTTTTTTCTGGCCATCATATTTTGCAACTGTACTAGAGAAGAGAAAGACAAAACCCTCCCAGTCACTGTATTTTTCTTGCACTTAGTGAGTTTAGCATTTAGAAATACTTTTAAAGCAGCGAGACTTATTTTTCAGCAAAGGATATTAGTTAGTTTGGCTGATAGTAACTAAGACTTTGTGCACATGCTGACAGGGTTGTGGGGTATGTGTACACATCTGTACGTCTGATCATCATTCCATGCTTAGAATTACATAGAAATACATTTTAAGAGTTACAGAAAGAACTGTAAAAGAGTTCACCAGTAAATGGGGATTTATTTTCGTCCTGGAAGTACAAAAGCTGATGCCTAACACTGTGAATATTGTTAATAAATATTTGGACTGATCTGAAATACGTTGCATTAGAAGGAACAATTTCTTTTCACTTCAGCAGGTTTTAGGTTAGGCTCGCAGACCCTTGTGCACTGAGATGAGAGTACAGACCTGGCTGTAAGAAGAGAAACATTAATTTCTACTGTCAAAATAGCGCTGAACGGGAATATTGCTAGTATCAGTAGTATTTATCCACAAACCTCGCTTAGGTCTTTCTGCTGCGGAGTTTAATGTCAATGCTTCCATGCGACATCAGGCGGGGGAACTTGGCAATGCGACTGCAAACCCCAGCACATGCACATGCAGGCACCGCTTTGCTCTTGTCCTGGATCTTTAAATGGTCTAGGGACGCCCTATTTTAGAAACAGGTACATTAAACCCTCCCCCTCCCCACTACTATAACTTAATTACGTGTTAGCGCTAAGCCTATTGTAAGACATAAACCCAGTATGGCACAGTACCAGTAAACTGTTGCTAAATCCACAGTGCTGTGATATTGTCTGATATACATGTGAAATATGATTTCTATTAGTGCTGCAGGGTTTTGAATAGGTATGTAAAGGCGCATTAAAGAATAATATGAAAATATGATATTTTTGAATCATCCTCATTTCAGGATAATGAATAGGACCTCTGCCGTGTTGAGGTTTAAATTGGATTTGAAAAATCACATTCTGTGGTGGAACCATGGTTACGTTACTGTCATTTTGCTGATGGATTTACTAGGTATCAAGAAGCTCAGTATGCTGAGATAGTCACACAACCAGCAAGGAAGTGAGAGCATCTCTTCCACTTCCAGACATGTGCTGTGGAAGGGAGATTGAACTAGAAAAGTACCTTCATTTTTCCTGTTGGGTTTGTCCAATTTTCTACCATAGTGGAAAGTAGCATTTGCTGACCGGAGACTACTCCACAGTGCAGTTCCTACAGGAGCACAACCTGGAAGGGAATGGAGCAGGTGTCCACCCCAGACCCACAGTGATTTTGTCAACAGTTAGAAAATGCACCATTCCAAGTGCACTTTTTTCACTCTGGAAAATGTCTGTGCAGAAATGACTCCTTCCTTTTCAGGACTCGTGTTACACATACACTCTATTTCTGAATCATACTTTTCTCAACCCTGAAGAAACAGTGCTGCAAGCAGAGATGGAAGACACCCATAGCTTGTCATACGCCATTTAATGCAGTGGTCAGTTGAATTTCAACCTGCCAGACTGTGTCCCACGCTACTGAGGAGTGAGGAATGGAGAGCTGAACACCAGCCACAACAGGTACAGGAGAGAACTGGCTTCTGCTGAGCAGGCAAGAAACGAGAGTGGCTTTTAATGCTGGGGCTGGCAAAAGGACACTTTTACCTGAGCATCTCTTCATATAGCCCAGCCTTCTGAGGCTGTAAAAGTCCATCTCGCATCACTTCCTGAGCCTGCATCAGAAGGCGCAGTGCATACGTACTCCCACAACTCTTATTTTCATATTCTCCACGAAGAAAACTACCTTTTGAAGTAAAATTAACAGAGATTATTTTTCTAATGCTGTAATTGTGTTTTAGATATGTGCCTGTCTGCTTCCTGCCATCTCTTTAAAAGGAAGAAAATTACTGAAAAATGATACTTGTAGAATGAGGCACAACCTTCAGAAAAAAAAGTAACAAATGGAGGGAGCTTTACAGGCTAATCCAACGCATCCGTTGTTCCTAGTGTCCCCCAATGGCTACCACTCTGTACCCATGAAGGCTTTTTTTTGGTCTGAAACACATCTTAATAAAAATATTACGTGCAAGGTGTGTAACTAGCAGTCTAAATAACTATTAAATGACTGTTAGTGCTTAGGAAGTAATCTGCATCCCTATTTAATATACCAATTGAGAGCTTTCCTTCCAAAGCAAAGAATGTGTGTTGAGATAAGTAAAGAGGTTTCTGTCGTTCAGTCACAGCGAATTGCACAGGAACATAGGCTAATAGCTTGCCTAGGTACAGAAAGGGCATTATTCTCTAGAGTATTAAAGCAGATTTTGGAAGTTAAACTGGGGTGTTTCTTGGTGGTTTAAAAAAAAAAAAAAAAAAAGCCCATTGTGTCACTGAGACCAAGTTAAAAATTGAACTTTTTAGCTCAGGGCTGTGTATTTCTGTTATATGCGTCTCCAGGATAAATTGATGCAACGTTCTGTGATTGCAATGCAGCGAGCCTGAGCTCTGCTGCATGGCACTGCGGCTATTGTTGCACACATTCAGTAAGTTCAGTGGAGCCTGAACAGGTTGGACTTGCTGATCATATGTGACTCACTTGGGCAATTAAAGAGCAATAAATCAGACAATTCCTTGAAGTGCAGGATTCCCAGGACACCTGCATTTCCATGGTGGAAAAATGCCATCAGGTTGTCTTCCAGTTATTCTTCCAGAACTGCTGGACCCTGGAAATCCCCGAGGAAGGAGTATGTCAGCTAGAGTGCGTCTGAACAGTGCTTCTGCTGCAAGAAACGTTTGTGCTGGAAGGGCTTACTTTGGGCCTTAATCATGCCAGAGGTATACCTTCTTCTTGAGCTGACAGGATAAAGGTAGGTAGGTACGTCATATTTGATTTACCAGGAAAAAAAAAGAATCCTCTTCCCCAGTACATTGTAAGGAAGCATTTGTTGTTCTGCTGCTGAAAGCTTGCTTTCCAACTGCTTTGTAGTGTATTCCTCATGTTTAAAATAAGCAGGATCTCTGCTAACAGCAAAATGAGTTACAAGAAATCACAAGCACTTCTACAGAGCTCCGTCTTTGTCATTACTTTTACACTGGTGTTTTGGTGGTTTTTTTTTCAACCAAGACTAGAAGTAATTTAAGATTTTCGCATCAGTGAAACTCTTCCCTCAATTAATATAGTTTTTGATCTTGAGTTAAACAGGTTGGTTTTAACTATCCATGCCTAAAATAATTATCTGCCTTTTATAGTTAAGTATCTGTGTTTTAAGGTGGTACACATGCTCTGCTCATATACCACCTTGAAACTTCAAGGCAGCTCTATTATCTGCAGTGCAGTGGTTATGGAGAACACCAAAGATTGTGAAGTAATGGCTTAAGGGAAAAGGCATTGTGGCTGTAGCCCTTAAGAGGATGCTAACAAAACAGCAAATCCACAACCAGCACCGCCCATGTGCAGACAGCAGGATGTCCGCATAGGGAAGTGAAAGCTTGGAGATGTTAATAGAGTCCTAAACCAAGGAAGATGCCGACTTTTACTGCACAAACAAAGGAGTGAATAGGCAAGTGAGATAATCTGGATGTTAGGGCCAGGGACTTATTTTTGTCAAACTGTAACAGATGTGTAACAGCATGTTCAACTCCTCTTTTTAATGTCTAGTTAATTAGACCGTATATGAACTCAATGGATCACATATGTACACATTGGAGAAGGAAATGTTTTGCCAGACTCATGGCACTGAAATGAATCCAGAGAGACTGTTCCCCACAGTACAGCTTGACATAGTCTTGTTCCTTGGATAACCCCCGCAGCTGAGAGCTGCGGAACAGCCATCCTCAATTCACCGCCTGCTTCAGCTGAGGTTTCCAGTCCAGTTTGTAGACAAAGGAGAGTGAAAGGGGCCAGCTTCCTCAGGATGGACACCACGGGGGCTGCCAAAGAGGTGCACGTGATGCTGGAGTGCAGTTGCACTTTCTCTAGCCCTGAAGAGGTGCAGCAGAGTGAACTGCTAAATCACCCCTCTCGGCCCCTGGCTTCTGCACTCAGGCAAATGAAAAACCAGGAATGGCAGAATGGTAAGTATCAAATCAGGTGGCAGAAAGAGTACAGAATGTGCCGTCACATGAAACAGCTGGTCTCTGCAAAGCAACAGCTCCTACCGCAGCTGGAAATGGTACCTAAGTGTGACGTGCACTTGACTTAGGGCAATTTCACGGCTATGTGTCTCTTGCTGTAATTCTGGAAGAGTGCAATTATTGTTCTGCAAGTCTCACTGAAATTTTCATAGTCCAGCTTTGGTAAATAGACTTTTTTTTTAAATGAAAACTGCTTCATAAGGAAATTCTTGACTTGCTGTGTTGAACTAGCACTCTGTAATACGTTCTACGAGATTCCTGGTCTCTCCAAGGCAGGGAAAGCTCCTCATCTCTTCCTCTCCTCTCTTTGGAGAGAGGAGTGGGAGGGCCATCTGTCATTCTGATTGGCCAATCCGGCCAAACCACGACACCTGTACTAGGCCAGCTCTGGTATATCATCCCTCCTGAATGATGCCTGCCTGGCTAGCAAAGACTGGTTGCCTCACCAGTGCGGTAAGCCTACTAACAGTCACCCAATAGCTTGTTCAATCCTACCCACCTTTCATGGATTAGCCAGTTCCTGATTGCTTTTTACTTTTAAAATGTTTATACTCTGCTTGCAGTGTCCTCGCACACCTACAACCAGTAACATCTAAAAGTAAGCAAACTAGCAGCCATAGCAAGTATCACATTTTCTCTCTCATTTCTCCTGCAGCCTGTGGTGACAGCACTGATTTTTGCCAAGTGTCTAATTCAGTGACTGCAGCAGTGCGAGAAGTGCTCTCACTTTCTCCTACTTCAGTCAACAGAGTCAAAGTATGCATGTGTGGGAGTACACCATGCAAGTATGGCTCCACAAGAAGGACTGACAAATTTTTAAAACACTGTTTTCTCTGATCTCACTCCTGGAATGACCTTGGTGCCCCCTATGATTATTTGGGCAGTTTTATGCCAGCACAGCAGTTCTTGTAACTGAGGTTGAGGGGGGAGAAAGAGTATTTCATTTTCAGAAAAGAATGGGCTGTGAGGAACTTCCAGGGGGAATAGCAGAAGACAGAGTAATGTTTCTGAGCCACAGAATTCTGAGTTACTCAGTAACTCAAAGGAGATGGGTCTGTATCTTTCCTTATATATGCTGCTTTGGAAAACAATGCCATTTCCTCTTGAATCACGGAGATCTACCAATCTAAAAGCTCCATTACCTGAATCACAGAACCACAGAGTGGTTGTGGTTGGAAGGGACGTCCAGAGGCCACCTTGTCCAACCCCACTGCTCAAGCAGGGCCAACTAGAGCTGTCTGCTCAGAACAATGGGTTCAGGTGGCTTTTGAAGATCTCCAAGGATGGACACTCCAACAGTTCTGTGAGCTACCTGTACCAGTTCTGTGAGCTCCCTCACCCTCAAGATAAAAAAGCATTTCCTGATACCCGTATAACAACCAGTCCAACTAAGAAAAGACGACAGGTGATAGTAGTAGGTGACACTCTCCTGAGAGGTATGGAAGCACCCATTTGCTGACCTGGTGCACTCTCTAGAGAGGTGTGCTGCTTACCAGGGGCTCATATCGGGGCTGTCACCGAGAGATTACTGAACCTCGTACAGTCCTCTGACTATTATTCGCTGCTGTTTTTTCCCGTGGGCACCAGTGATACAACCAGGAGCAGCCTAACTATCAAGAAAGATTATAGAGCCCTGGGAGTGTGAGTCAGGGACTCTGGAGCGCACGTAGTTTTTACATCAATCCTCCTGGTCAAAGTGAAGGGGACTAATAGGGCCAGTCAAATCTGGCAAATCAAGAGAAGGCTACAGGAATGGTGCCACAGCCAGGGGTTTGGCTTATTAGACCCTGGGACTGGCTTTGAGAAACCTGGTCTACTGGGGCCTCATGGGGTCCACTTGTCAGAGAAGGGGAAGAGCATCTTTGGTCAGAGGCTTGCCAAGCTCGTGAAGAGGGCTTTAAACCAGAGTTGCCAAGGGAGGAGAACCCCAATCCATCCCAGTCCTACCAAGTATGATGCCAATACCAGTAATAGATGTCCAGAACCTGTAGAAGGGTTGCAGGTCAACAGGAGAGCACCTGGAGTGCAGCCCAAAGGAATACCAGCCACTCCAGACAGTAAGTCAGCTTCACTGGGGACCCAACTTAAATGCCTGTATGCGAACACATGTGACATGGGGAATAAACAAGAGGAGGTAGAGATGTGCACATGCCTGCAGGGCTGTGATCTTGCTAGCACCATGGAGATGTGGTGGGATGGCTCCTATGACTGAAGTGTTGAAATGGAAGGATACAGGCTCTTCAGGAAGGACAGGCAGGGGAGATGAGGAGGGGGTGTCACCCTCTATGTCAATAAGCAGCCGGAGTGCATGGAGCTCCACCTGGGGATGGATGAGGAGCTGACCAAAAGCTTATGCGTCAGGAGTAAAGGGAGGGCAGGGATAGGTGATGTTACAGTGGAGTCTGCTACAGGCCACCTGACCAGGAAGCCCAAGAAGATGACGCTCTCTATAGACAGATAGGAGCTGCCTCATGTTCACAAGCCCTGGTCTTCATGGGGGTTTTCAACTGCCCTGATATCTGTTGGAGGGACAGCACAGCAGAGAATAAGCCATCCGGGAGGTTCCTGGAATGCATCAATGACAACTTCCTTCTCCAAGTGATAGAGAAGCCAACAAGGAGAGGTGCCATGCTGGACCTTGTTCTCACCAACAAGGAGGGGCTGGTGGGGAATGTGAAGCTTAAGGGCAGCCTTGGCTGCAGTGACCATTAAGTAGTGGAGTTCAAGATCCGAAGGGTGGCGAGGATGGTGCACACTAAGCTCACTATCCTGGACTTCAGAAGAGCAGACTTGGGCCTCTTCAGGGATTTGCTTGGTAGAGTACCATGGCATAAAACCCTGGAGGGAAGAGGGGCCCCAAGAAAGATGGTTGATATTCAAGGATCACTTCCTCCAAGCTCAGGAGTGATGCATCCCAACAAAGAGGAAGCTGGGTAAAAACATGAGGAGGCCTGCATGGATGAACAAGGAGCTCCTGGGCAATCTGAGACAGAAAAATGAAGCCTACAGAGGGTGGAAGCAAGGACAGGTAGCCTGGAAGAAATACAGGGTAATTGACAGTGCAGCCAGGGATCAGGTTAGGAAAGCTAAAGCCTTGATAGAATTAAATCTGGCCGGGGATGTCAAGG